>PVKZ01002062.1:220768-270762 GCA_004027375.1 Macroglossus sobrinus
AGAGAGAGAGAGAGAGAGAGAGAGAGAGAGAGAGAGAGAGAGAGAGAGAGAGAGAGAGAGAGAGAGAGAGAGAGAGAGAGAGAGAGAGAGAGAGAGAGAGAGAGAGAGAGAGAGAGAAAGCACTTATGGAATGAACTACAAGGCTATAAAATTAATTTAGAAGAGGAAGTGGAGAATCATTTACTTACCTTAAATTATAAGGAGACTTAGGTGGACAGAATTGAATTACTGAAGCAGGAATTTGGCAGGGCACTGAGGTTAACAGCTTGCGCCATATGACAAAAGTGATGGAATCTCAAATGAGGACAAGTGGCCATGAACATCAAGTTAATAACCTTTCCAATTTATAGGAGGGGTTATAAAATCTATTTTGGCCTGAGATTTCCTCAGTCTCACAAAGTAGATTTCTGTTTATTACACTTCTAATAATATTATTACTACTCATTGATAAAAGCTAGAAGCAAATTAGGCCATTAGCCATTACTACCTATTATATCTTTTAAGAGGATGATGTTTTTCAAGTACCACCAAAGTTCTAATAGTAATTACTGAACCATTGATGCTTGTGTCCCCTTATTTTAATGGTACTATTAATATAGATGAAAGTTTGAATGAAATCTTTAGGAAACTTTAGTTGTAGGCACCCAGTCAAAAAGGAATTAGCATGCTTAGGAGAGTCAAAGAAAAAATTTACTTAAACACGTATATTTTTTTTCTCTAGGTACTCATATTTGCATTCTATATGGATCGGCTCTTTACAAAAGAACATTGATATTAGAAGTAAAAAAGAGTCAGAATATTTATAGATAGATAATGATTAATTTCTGTTTCTAGAAAACATATGTGGGCAATTCAAAAATATTGAAACAAGGGGTATTAATAGTATATAGAAAAGAAAACACATTAAACCTAGATCTGAGTTCTTCCTTTGCTGTTTATTTGCTTTGTGACCTTGGGTCTAAGTGTCAAATCTACCTTGGTTTGCTTCTACTTGTTTATGCAATATAAGGGTTTAAAAAATAATCTGAACAGATCTGTTTCTCCTAAAGATTATGTGATAAAACATTCTATGATAGCTTCTCCTTTCTCTGGGTAGCCCAAAAACATCCTTAATTTTTTTTTAATTGTAAAAGTTCACTATTTCTATTATTTTTTTACTACCCTTAAAATCTTCATTCTATAGATTTTAGGTTGGGAAAGACCTTGAGTTATCTTGCTCAGTGGTTCTCAAATTTAGTAACATATCAGAAAAAACTAAATCACTTGTTAAGATAGTGATTCCTGCACCCCACCCAGAGAGTTTCAGGTTTCATAGGTCCAGAGTAAGTGCTCAAATTTGCATTTCTAGTAAGTTCCCAGGTGATGCTGACACACTGGACCAAGGACCACAATTTCAGAACCATTGAAATTCTTGGTTTACCAGATCTGAAAACAGGCCTTGCAAAATTAATTGAATTACTCATGCTTATTCATCAAGTTGGTGGCTTAACCAAGACCAGAAAAACCCAAGTCTCTCAGATGCTGAGGTCAGAGCCTTCTCCTGCACACCAAAATTCCCCACTTTGAATTTGGGTTATATGATACATACTGAAAAATCCAAATGAATTTATTCCAATCCACATTGCCACTCAGATTAGGATAAAAGAAAAGCAAGTCTTTACGCTTCTATGGAGAGACATTTTTTTTTTTCAGTACAAATACCCAGTAATTATTTTTTTCTAAATTTGTGGCTTACACCTGGGCCATGTTTGCATAATAAAGAATTAAACGGGGCAAAGAAGCGAGATTTATTGTGAGTGAAAGGCTTCTGTCACAACAGACAAACTAAATGAAAACAACCTAGCTTGTTTCTACTAATACATATTTTTAATATTTTCATGCTTGAGTTTTAGTTTTTTTTATTAATAACAAAAACTGACCAGGTTTTGTTTTCATGAAAGATTGTGGTAGCTTTGGAATTTCATGTATTAAAAAAAAATCTTCCAGATCCTGATTTTGCAGAGATAAAATTTTATTCTTGAGTTCCCAGAAATAAGCACAAAAATATGTTTTTGGACACAACTGAGATCTCTAAAAAAATAGGTGACCCTCAAGACACTGGCCTCTGGACTTTCAAAGAGTTTTTATTATTTTTTGGAAGAGTCCCTGGCCTTCCCTTTTCTTCCCAATTTGTCCAGCTATTCATCCTTCAGTTCTAAGCTTAGATGCTACTTGCTGACCTCCTGAGTTTGAGTAAGGGACTTGCAGTGGCACCCTCTAAGATGGCTCTCAATCATCCCTGTATTCTCCTACTTTTGCCCTTGTGGAGTCTCTGCCCTTGGGTGTGGGTTGGATCTAGTGATTTGCTTCTAATGAATCTAATATGACAAACATAGTGGGATGACATTTCTAATATTAGAAGATTCTGATTTCTGTTTTGCTTGCCCTCTCTCATTTCCATGTCCTGAGCTGCCCTGAGGAGAAGCCTATATGGCAAGAGATGAAGGGGCTCCAGCCAACAGCCAGGAATTAACTGAAGCCTTCAGTTCTACAACTCCTGAGGCACTGAATGCTCCAGCATTTGGGTGTTGGAAGATGAGCCTGTGGACAAGACTGCAGCCCAGCAACTTGTGAGTGACCTTGAGGCAGAGCCCAAGTAAGCTGTGCCCAGATTCCTGAGATCCACAGACACTATGAGATCATAAATATTTATTGTTTTAAGCTATAAATTTTGAGGGTAATTTAGTACATAGAGGTAATAAACTAGTACAGGGCCCTATACCTTTACTGAATCTCCCTGTAGGTGAGTGAATCACAGATGTTAAATGGTGAGCTCTTAAAAATAGAGATTTCTAAGCCCAAATTTCAGATACTCTGATTCAATACATTTGGTATAAGGCCCAGAAATCCATGTTTTTAAACAAGAATTCTAAGTAATTCTAATTGTTAGAGACTCAGGACTACACTTCTGAAAACACTCTTTTCCAAATATGGAAGCCACAGGCAACCATTATTTCTTATTCATGGCTGTATACCCACGTCGGAAGCATGGTAGATTCAAAAGGAATATAATTGAATTACTGAATTAATAAATGCACACTGGTATGCAATATAGAGAAAATTTGGATGGCTTTACAAAAATTTAGTCATATACATAATATGAATAAGCAAATTAACTTCTATGTTCTCAGAACTCTGATGTAGTTATCATAACTTTTCTGAACTGTAACTGTCTATGCATTTATACATGAAAATTTCCCTTCTCCTTAAGAATAAGAACTATGTCTTATCCTTTTTATGAATCCACCATGACCCCATGACACCCAGCGATGTGTCATAGCATATATCTGATTCTCAACTATTTCTGCTTATTGCTCTTTTTTTAATGTATTGTAAAATTATCCTGTAACATCAGATATATTTAAAAATCAGGTAACTATCTTATCATAAACTCATCAATATGACAGTCTACCTAGCATGGTAGAAGAGATATCAATTTTCAAACTCTACATCCCTGGCTTTAAATCCCAGTTTCTATATCTAATAACTGTGTGTGCTTTGCCAAATTATTCAAATTCTTGGAGTCTTTTCTTCTCTTTAAATGGTGGCCTGCATCCTTGTTAGGTAAGAAAGAACTGATCCGTAAGAAATCTTATACCTGGTGAGTGCCGGAGCCCATACCATCTTAACTTATTTTTATTGCACTCCTTTCTTTTTGCTTATGCTATAGGTTGAATTGTGTAGCCCTCCTGGCCCCACCCAAATTCACTTGCTGAAGCTCTAATCCCTAGTACCCCAGACAGCAACTGTATTTGGAGATAAGGCCTCTAAAGAGATCATTTAAGATGAGGCTGTTGGGATAATCTTAATCTAGCCTAACTAGTATCTTATAAGAAGTGAAAATTTGGACACAGACACCAGGGATGCATGTACACAGAAGAAAGACCGTGTGATAACACAGCAAGAAGGTGATCATCTGCAACCAAGGAGGGAGGCCTCAGGAGAAACTAAATCTGCTGATACCTTGATCTTGGACATCTAACCTCCAGCACTGTGAGAAAATACATTTTTGTTGTCCAAACCCATGCCTCCATCTGCGTTATTTTGTTATGACAACTCTAGTGAATGAATGCTTTTAATGTCATAATCTGTTTCCATGCTGCCATATATTCATAGTCATGATTTTGAATAGCTACATAATATTCCCTTGAGTTGCCATAGTTCATACAACACTCTCAGTGGATAATTAATATTTTTGTTACTTAGTAGGAAGTTCCGTCAGGTCTGGCCTGTTTTCTAAACTGGCCCTGGCCTGCCTCTTCATGTGACAGTAATGATGTTCAAACCAACAAGCTTACTGTTCTCTTTGTTCTGAGCACCAACATCAACCTGAAGCAAGAGACAGTATTTAAGCTGCTCTAATGCTGAAGCCTTAGGCACAAAGCTAAATTGACCTTGGCAGTGGTCTGCTTCTACTCTCAGGCCAGCTTAGGGGACTGGGCTCTGCCTTAGTGCTCCTGGGTTCTCCTGTCCTTATTACTGGGCTCCTGTCTCGGTCCCTGACCCTGACACTCCGCCAGCTGATGGTCACTTAGATAAAAGGTCAAAAGGACAACACTGTCAACTGCCCAGACCATTTTAGTTCAATTTCTACTAATCTTTTCTTCCTAAACCAGGAATCAGGGAGATATTCAGTTACACTTAGGGAATAAAATCATGTAGTCATGCTCGGAAAGAGACTGAAGAAGAAAATGACTGTGCTTGTTTGTGTGTTGTGGGGGAGGGAGCGTGTCAGTGGTGATGAAGGTGGGTGGAAGAACCAGAGCTAAGCCTTCTAACCCTCAAAGGGTTTCTCTGTTTTAGAGGTTGACGTTCCAGTGGAAATCAAGACCAGAAAAGATTTCATTTCCTCAAAAAGTAGAAAAATCACAGACCTAGCTCAAGTTTCAACAGCAACCAGAGGGCTTTTGATTACAAATAAGGAAAAATATTCTGAAAAGAAGGGTGGTAAAACATCATAATATGTTCCTAGAGGGGGTTGTTGAATTACTGTAATGGTTGGTCTTTAAAATACAAAATGTCTCCTCTATTTAGGGTTATTTAAGTATAGTTGATTTGAGCCTGAAGTGGAGAAAATAATGGGAGGACTTATTAAGAGCACATTCACCCCTATAATTCTATGGTTTTCATGAATCAGCAGCCATTTCTCAGTGGGTTTACCAATTTTTAATAGTTGATATTATTTTAGGCTTACCAGTAGCTGATTCTTAAACTTGCTTCAGGCTCCAAGTCTATGCATACCGAGATTTCTGGTAACAGCTGGAAACCCATAATTATAGTTCACAGGGTACGATGCTCATCTGGCACAATCTGTAAATAAAGCTTAAAAAACAAAAATCCCATTTATATAAACAGTTTCTAAATACTAGAGATCAATTGCCAAGGAAATGGGGAATTGGTTCTTCTCAATTATTTCTTTTCCTATATCAGAGTATAACGATTCACGACTTCTTACAAAGAATAAAAAAAAATAATAATATTTAAAGACTTGGAGGAAATGAGTGATATTTATCTACAAACATTTTCCCTTTTTTTCTCTTTATGTAACTGGAAAAATTGGTTGACTGTACATTGTTGAAACATCATCAGAAAGAAAATAATTGCTCGAAAGCAATTTCCTACTGGAATCTATACCCTGCAGGTTTGTTTTAAGAAAGCTTCTGGATTAGCTGCCAAAGACTGTGAGATCTTTCTGTCTAAAAGTCTTTAAAACATTGTTTGAAGTACTATAAACCAACACAAATAAAATGCTATGGGATCTAGAAATAATTTTATGTTCATAAATGAAAACCAATCCAACATACAAGTTGTATTTGAAATGGGCATAACTTATAATTTAGGGTATAAAACAGCTGAAATTTGTGTTTTAAATACCACATTTAAAAAAACCCTCACTATTTTATTTCAACTATTTATTTGAGAATAGATTTTGATGGAAAATATTTTAAACTGAACTAACTCTTAAGCAATTAATGATTATAATTCTAGTGGAAGTGACACGATATAAGCCCACAAATACACCACAGGAGACATTCCAGTGACTGTTAGTATTTGTGGTGGCTGAAGAATGAGAGTATGCCTCTCACTCATTCCAAAACAAACAGTTACAGTGGTCATTCATGCTAAATTTTGTGTAGTGTATCACTGGTTTAAGAACAAAGACAAATAAATGTGTTCTCATTTCCTTTGAGATATTTTTGCTTTTGTTTGCCTTTGTCCATGTTTAAACTAATTATTTAAGTACTTAACACAATTTAAACAAAATAAATGAACCAGAAAAAAATGCAATTTGCCTACATTTGTCACACGTTAGGCTTACTGGCATCAGTCACTGCCTGAATGTCCCGGGGCACAAGTAGATGTAAAATCTGATTTTAAAATCTCCCCAACTAGATGATTGGCTAGTTTAGCATATATAAGTTTCGATTGTTGTGTATCACTTCTTCTGCAGAGTAACTGACATTAGTCTGCAAGCAACCCGGAGTATATCTTCATACTTCTATCTTTTCGTGTCTTTGGACTTGCTGAGCTCTATTGCTTATGACTTCACTTACTTGACTCCACTCCCATCTGTAACACTCCATACATCTTAGTTAGAAATTAAAACAAATAAACAAACCTAAGAATCAACCAAAATGTAATTTTTTTTGAAGTTGAGGCATAACATACATACAATAAAATGTGAAATGGCTGTCATCTCAAGTGAAAATTTTGCATATAAATCCATATATGTATATAACTATATAGCCGTGTGTGTGTATGTGTGTGTGTGTATGTGTGTGTGTGTGTGTGTGTGTGTGTGTGTGTGATCACCATCCACATTAAAATATCTATCATGTTCAGCAATCCGAAAGGTCCCTTAAAATTCTTTTCAGATTAATATGTCTCTCTTTCTCTAGGGAGTAGCCACTATTCTGACTTTTATTGCCATCAATTAGTTCCATATGCTCTTAAAATTCTTATCAATGGAATTATATATGTTCTTTTTGTGTCTGAGTTCATATAAAAATTGCTAATATTTTTTAATGCCAATCTCATGTTAGTGAAGGAGAATGACAAGGAGAGTAATTTCTTTATGTTGGTTTTAGTAACACTGCTATTAAAGAAATCTGATACATGGTAAGCATTTAATTTTTTTGAAAAGTTTTATTCTCAATAAACCACACCAGGGCTAACAAAGGGCCACAAAAATGTTAAAAGTTCAAAAACAATGCAATCCTTTCATTGTTCTAAAATCAAGGTTGTTTTTATCAGGAAAAGAAAGAAGATTCTGAGTCAGATTCAAAGTCAGACTCTGAGCATCTCTAAGTGTGTTAATTGTTTTCATAGAAAAGATTTCAGGACAGTTCTACATGCCCATGAAGTGATAAAGAAGAAAGAGGTGAATTAAAGTGGAAAAAAAATTCAGTTTCAACCTAAGAAAATAGTGTGATTTCCTGAGAAAGTGTTATTATACACTCAGGTTTTAGTTTAGTTCCCTCACCAGTTATGGCTTCAGTGACAAAATGACTTCATTTCTCTGAGTCTTGGTTTTTCTCATCTCTAAGAAAAAGATGAGGAGTTACAAACTCAAATCACCATGGGGGCCAGGCAGATAATATCAATATGTGAAATGGTCTGTAAATGAGTGTGGCCAACTGGACAGGATCAGCCAGGTCGATCATGGCTTACCCAGTGGAGACACAGACCAGTATTGTCAAAACCTCCCTAATTTTCAAAAACATCTAGAAATCTAGAATTGTTTATGCAAAGTCCCATACTTAATTTTTTTTTTTCTACAAAGTAAAGCAAAATCAGTCTTCCCAAATGAACTGATCACACCTTGCAAGTATATTCAGCACTGGGTCAAGATCTTTAATTTAGGTATTTGCTGTTCAACATGATTATCATTAGCTACAGGCAATTATTGAGTACTTGGAATGTGGTTAGCCCAAATTAAGAAATGCCTTAAGTGTAAAACTATTTAATACAAAAAAAAAGAGAAAATAACTTACTACCTTATAAATAACCTTTATACTTATTTTAAGTTGAAATATTTTTGGTATATTGGGTTTAATACCTGCAAGGTATACAATTCTACATGTCCCTCTTTCCTTCCTCTTCAATAATAAAAAAGAAAGAAAGAAAGAAAACAATTATTAATCAAATAATTTTTGAGCACACTAAATTAAATGACAGTAGGAAGCTTTTCAACTAAGTATACACAGTGATCCTCCAAGGAGTGATCTAGAAGTCTAAGTCTCTTATACTTACTTGACTATAAACAGAATTGTTTTGCTTTATACAGATTCTCAGAGCAAAATGTTCTAAAAAACATGCTAAATTAGTGAGAACTATAACCTCCTTATGACGCGTAGTCTTAAGAAACCTAACATATGTCTCTGAAGAGACTGTAAAAGCTCAAGAGGAAAAAAATAAATAGATGTTAACATTTTGAGATCTCATAATAAAGCAGTCAGGACCCTTATACTTGGAAACCCTTGATGTTCTCAGGGTTTGTACTCTGCTTTTCAGTGCCCCAACAACCAATTGAAGAAAACCTCCAACACGAAGAACAGAATAAGACAGACAAAAGGACCTCAGAAGACTCATAGTTAGAATAAGGATCAAAAGGTAACTTCTGATGACAAGCAACCTCAACCATCTATCATTTTCAGAGCATTAAGAGAAGCTACTGTATCAATAAAACAATAAATGAACATGTTCACAAATGAACATTTAAAGAAGAAAGATCTCTTAGAAATTAAAATGATCTGAGATGATGAAAAACATCAGTGGAAGACTTGGAAAACAAAAGTATATCTCAGAGAAAGTAAAGGAAAGCACTCTAAATGAAAGGTAAAAAGGAGAGAAAATATAAGAAAATTAAAATTTTTATTTAAAGGATCCAATATCCAAATAAGGGTAACTTCATCACAAATAAACTCAGAGCAAGGAGAGAAATTATTTTAAAAATAAAACAAGAAAATTCTCAAAAAGTGAAAATAACAAGTCTTGGGATTGAAAAAGCCCATTGAGAGGCCAGTCTAACAAATGGAAATAATAAAAATTAAATTTAAAAACCTGTAACTAAGTATATCAATGTGTGCTTTTAGAATAATGAAGATAAGAATCATAAGACTTCTAAGTAAAGGTGTGAGCAAGGAAGATTGCACAGAAAAGATTGAGGATAAGAATAGCCTTTACTCTTAGTAATAGCAACAGTTGAAGCTAGAAGCAGAATATCACCTTAATATTCTCAGTGAGACTCAACCTGGAATTCTATAGGCAACCAAAACATGAAGAATGAATACTTAAAGAAAAAAATTCAGACTTTTAAGGCCTTAAAAACAAATACTTAAAAAAGCATTTTTCAATAGTTTTAATTATTTTTTAGAAAATGACTGAAGAATATGATCCAATATATATGAGTTGTGAATCAAAAAGAAGAACAAAATCAGATGTAGCAACAGGACTGAACACAGAGATAATGCCAAGTGAAATGCTATATGGATTAGTGTGTGGAGTGTAAGTTTGTTTTAATACCAGAGCATATTGTTAAGTATTCTTAGAAAACATGATCAGTAGTGGTTATATAATGATCTAATATACGTGTATATCATAATTTAGAAAAGTGTATTTTATAAATATTCTGTACTCTTTTAAATTTGACTTATAATTTAAAGTAGTTTATTTAATGCCAAGTGATTGAACAAAATACCCATGACTCTTATTTTTGTGGCACATATTTAATTTATGAGGTTTTCAATACTTCGTTTCTGAGATAGAATGATGGTGTGGCAAGAACCGGACAGATGGGATTCTAATTTTCTTTATAACACTTACTAGGCTTTCTGTAGGCAAGTTATGAAACTTCAGTAGTCATTTCCTCTTCTGCGATAATAGGGGATTAGTAATAGTTTCCCTATAGAGTTGTTGTAATGATTAATAATTTTTAATAATTAGTTTTTAATAACAATATGTCATACTAAATGTCATACTGGGCAAACAGTGCCTGGCATGTAGCAGGAGCTCACCAGTGTTAGCTCACATACATTGTTTGTCTTTTTCAGGTTAGTGTTTTCCAATGCAAGTACTCCTAATTGCAAGCTGAACTATTACCATTATTATTTGAAGTTTGGAAAAGGGGGAAAGACAAGACAAAGGAAAAGAGAGGTATATTTCTCATTATTACCAAGTGTGACAAAGAGAGACCAAGCATCAGGTATCAAAAATTTACCCTACTAATCTCCAGAGCAGCTTACTCATGGTCTGAATGTAACTACAAAGTTCGCTTTCATTGAAAGTAGATATTATATCCTCTGGGACTTCACACTTGATAGTCTATAAAGTCTTAAAATTACAGAGCATGTTTCACATATTTGAGTTTGATTTTATAATCTGCACATCCATGTTTGTAAGCAATGTAAACTTTAGAACTAGATGAGATCCTGGAGCTCATTTAATTTAAGATCTTCATTTTAGAGATGAGGAAATGATGACTCCTAGAGGTCAAGTCACTTGACCAAGGTCAAAGAGATTAAATGTCAAAGCTAGGACAAGCCTAATGTGTTATCATTATTTCATACAGCATCTTGTTATACCAGTGTCTCATAGCCAACATTATCTGTTGATATTTAAATATAAATGCTCACTTTTTATAAGCATACCTTAAACTCATACATAATTTTTTGTATGTTCTTTGTATTTCATGTTTTTCTACAAGCATTTACAAACCCAACCAAGATATTTTGTTGAATATTTGATAATTAGATAATCAGCTCTGGATATGAGAATGGGTGGCTTTGAGCCATCTGGTCTTGATTATAAATTAATCTTAAAAGGGTGAAGATAAATAGGATGCTTGATGAATAGAGATTAGAAGAAGGTCACCATCTTCTGGTGTTAAAAAAATAGCAGATACTCTTTCAATTGGCTGTATAGAAATTTTGTGCATATTCTTATTTTTTGTGTTTGAAAATATTATCTCCCATAAGAACCACTGAATATTAGCTATCAAAAAATCCAATTGTTTTATTTTTCAGATAAGAAAATTGAGGTTCACTGAAGTTAAATAACTTTTTCATGATCATTCTACTAGTTAATAGGAGGAAAGGCAATTATTAATGATGAATACTTTAAGTACATTTTGCTAAGTATTTTTATATACATATCATTTGTTTTTCATTATCCATAAGACAGGCATTATTTTCCACACTTAATCTTTGAACAAAACAAGTCTTCAGAAACATTCCAGTTGTTGGGTTTCAAAAAACACATCTGATTCCACATACTTGAGAAGTAAAGCTTAGATTCAAATTCATGTCCTTTGATTCCCAATGTTTTGACATGATTTGGAATATGAGCATTGAATGCTTTAATACATTTTATTTTTCAAATAAACATATTGATGGAATATATCTTTAAAGAGGCAAATTGAATATGGATACGTGGCTTGTTATTACATCCATATTATTGGTGGGGGTAAGAACTGAGTTTGGTATAATGCATTTCAAAGTTCTGGCCAAACAACAGAAAACTTCAGTATCATCAGATTTTATTTTAAAGTAAAAGTTTGAGATCCCCGTTTTAAATTTATCAATGAAAATATAATGTCTTTATAAATAACCTCTGAACTGTGGGGCAAAATTGTCACATGTATTCTAGGTTATATTTACTCTATGGACTTCCTTTTAAAAGATATAATTTATCCTATTATATACTCAGACTCATGTAGTAAACATGTAGGCACAAGTACTGCACTGGAAACTACTTTTAAATGGACCACACATCTTTTTTTTTTGAAAGTCATCTGCTTTGCCAACTTAAGTTCGGTCAACATAAAATAAGTTGGACTCTGTGACCTTTCAACGAACCATATGATTTAGTTACACATATTAGTTTCAAAAGGATTTGCTTTTCCAAAGTCATTCTCTACATGTAATACTATACAGGTAGGGGAATTTTAATGGACATTAAGCATTTGAAGAAATGCATTATACGTAATATTTAAAACAAAATACACTGATTTTCTATGAAATTTTTTTTTCAACTAGGTAGACAACAGTTTTGAATAGGAGAAAGGATTTTTATCGACAGTGATGACTGGAACACAGCATGCATATGACTCAACTGAACCAAATCTCTCTTCTAATTCTATATCATAAGAATGCTCTACACATTAAAAATTAGTGGCAGGAAGAATTGAATTTTCCTATATAATCTGAAAAAGATTTAGTTAACTAACAAAATATTTTATTTTTTGAAAAATTATTTTTAGAAAAAATTATTAATTTGGGAAAAAATAAAAATATACACATGCATGTCTCAAAGATTAAACTTGAGTGAAATAAAACATTATATGGAAGTTCTTATGGTCACTTTGGGGAAACATCACTCACTTGCCAGTTTTTTGTGGGTGAACTCAACTCAACATGAACCCTAATTATAAGTCCTCTATAAGTCCTCAGTAAACAGGTTCACTCATTTGGTCTAAGACATGGATAAATTAGGATATAAACAAAGAATTTAAGCCCTCTCCAATTATAATTAATTACATAGACAGTTTCCACACATATTCAGACAAGGAACAAAGACAACTCTAAAATATCTTTGCAGATTGAAGTAAAGGTTTCCCTTTCAGCTGTGGTTTACTTGCCATTGGCACTTAATTTTAAAAAAAAATCAATAAAAGGGAAGTTTGAGTTTAAATCTGTCTCATGAAACAATGAAATGGTTCCCACTCCATGTGCCCTTATCAATAGCCTGGGATGTCAGGAGTGGCAGCCAGAGGGACAAAAAAGTATATTAAAATAAATAAGAAATTGTAACATTTTCTGGGAACTTACTATATAGCAAGAACATGGCTTCTAGAATGTCTTTGAGGGCTTAGAATTGCCATCTATAGGAAGGAGAAAAAAATTTAGAGAAGTGGTTCCCAAGTTTTTTAGTACACTGAGTGTTTTTCTAAAAAAGAAAAAAAAATTTAAAGTCTTCGATGTGACAGTACTCATATTTTACTATTGGTGAAATCGTGAAATAGCATGCCAAAAGGCTACTTTGAATTCAATAATGCTTTTAAATGAACTTATATTGTATAATCACAATAGCATCTGTATAAATTTTTAAAGAATTATACATATTTATATCATATATACATACATTTATAATACATATAGACATCTATATAACTATATATGTATTTATGTGGTATATATTACATATTAAAATAGTGCATTATTATGTACTTATAAGATATTTTATGTTATTTATCCATCCATTCTATATACAATCTTAAGAAGCATATGAGTAATTATCTCTTGAAATACCCTTGAGACCATCCAAGGTGAGAGCCACTGTTTTTGAAGATGCCTTTTTACTATAACTTGATGCCTTTGCTCACCAATTCGTGTATAACCCCATCTGAGGTGAAAATAATATTTTTTACTTTGCTAATTTCATAGCCACTTTATTGAAACTTTTTGTGTTATTGTTTTAGGAAATGTCAATGTCATCTATTAAAGATTTCCATTGTCACAGGCAGCCTTTCCTTATATCAATTCTGTTTCTACTGTATTTTAAGGTTTTCTCCATTTCTATTTTTTGAAAGTTACATTTTCTTTTTAATAAGTACATTGCAAAGTTTTGGGTTTCTCAAGATCTTTCAGAATTTCTCAAGATCTTTCAGAATTTCTACTTGTTTTTCAGCCTTTTTTGTTTAGCCAGCCAATGTTTCCTATGATTCCAATTGTACGTGTGACTATGTGTATTCAAAAGCATCACATTTGTGCAGCAAATATAATTTTTGCAAAGGTCATTTTTCTTGACCTTCTTCTCATAATTTTCTCTTTCTGAGTCTACTTTCTTAAAGCTATTGAAATAGGCTTTAAAAAATTACTTTTATTTTTTTTCTACATTTTCTGAAAAAAAAATCTTAGCTCTATCTATTTATGAACACTGTTTTTTTTTTTTTAAGTGGAGCCTTTTATCTAAAGTTTAAATAAAGAATATCACTGGATTCTGATATTCTAGATTTTGATATACCCAAAGTAGTTCATAGCTACAAAATTCAGTTGCCCACCCTTGCATCACAAAGAACACATCTATTCTCTTTCCTGTGGTGGTATTACAAGATTTCAAACCCCCAAACATCTCTCTTCTCCAGTCTTAACATCCAGGTTTATATGACATGGTTACTAATTGCTCTCTTAGACTCTCTTTAGTTAATCGCTGTGGACTAAATGAACCAAACTGGTCAGGAGTGGTTGGATAGTAGCAGCATAGATAAGGACCATCACCTCCCTTATCTAGAAACTAGACCACCATTAATGCAACCCAAGAGAGAATTAAGTTCTGTGGCAGACATATCATGTCATCCACTAATTATGATCTTGTTAGCCTCCTTTCCTTTTACTCTGTACTTGTGCAGCTTTTTTACCCCTTCTCCAAATCCTTGTTTTCTAAAACCTTTGGATTTTCTATTACTAGGAAAAGAGATATGTATTCTATTGTCATATGGGAGTTCTTCTAAGAATGGGGAAAGTAATTTTTGTAGACTACAAGAGGAAGGAAGGGTCTCAAGTCAATTTTTTTGAACTTGAAACCCAGATGATAGGATAAGAAGGAGAATTACAGACAGTTTGGTCATTACTTCAGCTTACTGCCTATTTGAATCAACATGCTTTAGATTCTGTCTAAATTAGCATTCTGGAGGAGATAATGCATTCAAATTTGAGTTTAGATTTTATTTCATCCACACATGAGAAATAATGGTTGTATATCCTGAGAATCTAAGTGGTTCTCTTGGTCAGCTCTGATGATTTAGCACATTTACCCTGCAGAACTCAAACAAATAAAATCCCTGTGCCTGAATGATTTGAGTCGACATTGCGTGTAAGCAAAATGTCTTCAGAATTAATTGTACCCTTTCCAAGCCTCTTTATTTCAGCAGCATGTAGGCACAAACACATATACTTATTTGTGCAAAACCTTTCTAGTGCAAATATGTGCATAGATGTATAAATACATTTTTATAATGGGGAAACAGCTAAAGTAGTTTTGAATTGTGTATTCAATATTTTTCTTGGCCACTTATATTTGAGTATCTTCTATCTTCATGCAAATTCTGTGAAGTGGAAACTTTGGTGGTGAGCATGCTGTAGTCTACACAGATGTTAGATTATAAGGTGGTACACCTGAAACTTATATGTTATAAGCCAGTGGTACATCAATAAAAAATCCTACAAAATCATAAGAAAAAAGAGAGAAAATTCCATAAAACATTCAAAAAAGTATTTACTTTCAAGTGCATTGAAATGTATCTCACTATTCTCACATTTGTGTCATCCATAGCACTGTTTTTATTGACACCTGGGATTACTTAATACTCAAAAAAAAAGAATGAAAGAAATATGATATTTAATTATTCCACTGCTAAAGAATGTTTGGATCAAGCAAGTATAAATGATTTATTCTTCCTCATCATAAGGAAACATGTTTAATGTGAAGGCCAATACCTAAAAGGAGAGAGGGAGGTGGGAGAGAGAGAGAGAGAGAGAGAGAGAGAGAGAGAGAGAGAAATTTATTAACACTTGTAAAAACCCTCAATAAAAATTTTCAATTTATGGCAGTTAAGCAAGTTTACATGCTGGAATCACTTGAGATTTCGCATTTAAAGCAGATCATTTGATGTTTTATGAATTATCAGAGACACTTACAACATAGTACTATATTTAATGAAAGACCCAATTTCTATATCCATCTGAGATCTTATTTTACTCTGCTTTTGACAAGAGTGATTCCAGGGAAATACTTTTTGATAGTGTTACAGGAAGGAATAATAGAACAGGAAACTATAAAAAAGTTCACCTGTCTTTCCTGGCAATAATGTGAAGAAACTGACATTTATGAGATTAAATAATCCAAACAAAAATAAGCAATTTAACATAAAATAAAAAGAAAAACAGGACATGGGTATAAAAGGTGATTTTGGAATAGAGCCTGCATTTTCTTATTGTCTTTTTTCTTTATGTTCAGCAACAAATTAAGAGAACATATGATGATCCATGATTTGTCATCCTCACGTTAGGAATATTTTAATCAAAAGGCAAGACATTTAGTTAAATTCCCTGCAAAAGATAAAGGCAAAGTCTACTTAGGAAACTGATAATGTGCCTTTGTTTAAGGAATCTGGTCCTTTAGAAGAATATGTCACGACATGCAAATATTTGGATGAAAATTGGTATTGTTTTTGAGATCTTTCAAAGACAAAATTTTCAAAGTTCATTATTTCTTTCTGTGACACTACAAAGAAATGAGTATTTCTCTCGAATTACTTTTGTCAGAAGCAGTAAGTAAAATAAGATCTCAGATGAGTATGAAAATCAGATTTTCCTTAAAGTGTGATACTGTGCTGTAAGCATCTGTCTCTTGTAGGTAAAACTTAGCACTTATCAGTCATATTGGTGCCTAGTCTTATTGTAAATTGAGGCAGAAGAGAAAAGTCAGTACTGCTGATTCTATTTTATTAAAAAATTTTAATATTTCATTTATCATAGGCTTTTGGCATTAACTTTAATTTTTAAAGATATTGCATTAAAATACTATTCATCTTGATTACTGAGATTTTGGTGTTCCCTTAAATTTTGTGACTAAGACGAGTGCCTTAGTTGACTCACCCTAAAATGTATATATACACACATCATGGAAGTCATTATTTATACTCGACTTTACCGTTTTATTTTATAGTTGAGGCTCATTTCCCCTCCCACACCCAGGTTCTTAGTGGACTTAAAGAACAGATAATTATAATATTCCTTTGTAAGCATTGTTCCCATATTGTAAGTTTAAATATTCCTCTAAGCTTTGTTCTATGTTGTACTTGTTTTTTTAAAAAAATTATGTCAGGATTATTTTTTTTCTTGCTACATTCCTTCCCCCCTGTAACTAGGGGGAGGGACAATTTGCCATGGTGTTCTCGAGGAGCAAGCTGTTAGCTGAGGACTTTGTTTGCTGAGTTAAGGGGTTGTGAGTGTGTGTGCATGTGCACATGTTGGAGTGGACCTCAGCAAACAAATGTTCTATGAATATTGTGCACTTGAATATCAGGATTTGGGAGTAAGTCTAATTCTCATTTTGTGAAATGAGATTCCTGTTTTAAGATACTTAACAACAATATAAGTTTAAAGTAAAAAAAAAAATTCTGATATGGTCTCATCACACTCTTTTGGATTGATTTGAAGTTCACTAAATTCAGCATTTAAAAATTGGGGGAAGGATAAGAGAAGGATTTTGACTTTAACTAACCAAAGAATAAGAAACTGGACAGAAATTGTAAATAACTATTTTGCTGCCAGACTTACTTACATACACCCAACTTTTCTCTGTCTTTTTCAGGCAAAATTCATTCTTTCATGTTCCATCATCATCCCCGTTAAGCCTTATTTTAGTTGTAGCTGATTTTTCGGTAATTTACTCCAATGCTTTGGATTTCATTGTGCCTCTTCCAGGAATCTGATCTCCCTCATTTACCCTTCAGAGTTTAATAAGAACCTTCTCTCTGTTGAATCCTTTAGGTGACTGATAGACATGTTAAACAACCACAGGCTCAGAGTTGACCCTGGAGGAACCGTGGCACCATTTGTTGTGTGTCCCTAGGTTGACACTGATCCATTGATAACCTTTCTCTGGGTCTGACTTTCCAGCTGGTTTTCTACTCACTTCATAACTGAGTAGTTCAGACCTTGTTTTTCCACTTAATTGATGTGTGTGTTGTGTGGGGCAGAATCAAAGAGCCTGCTACAACTTAAGATTGATTATATCTCTGGCTTCCTATGGTCAACCAGAACTCCCACAAGGATATCATCCTGGTCAGACTGGACATATTCTTGTCGTTGCCACTCTGGTTTTCTTATCAAAGTGTTTACTGTTTCATGTTGTGATGATTTTACCAGTATTTTTGTTTTTTGTGTGTGTTTTTTTGCTAAGTGTAAGATCCTGTTAAAATTACAATATAGAACTCAGTTATAACCTAAATTCAAAATCCAGGATAGCTTTTTAACTTTTCTTTTAAGAAAGAAGAGAACCATTAGTAATTCTTTTAGTGTATTAAGAAAAAAATTCAGAGTTTAGGGCAGAAAATTTCTGGGAACGAAACAAAGAAATCAGGAATTTCAAAAGAGCTTTCTGGAGTATGTCTGTGCCACTTCTCTCTTTCTTTCCTTCTGCTCTTTTCCTGCACTTGACATACATTCTGACAGTCACTCATGTAAGAAATCACCCCATTTTGAGAGCTATAACTTCATCTTGTTCATTAATGTCTCTGCTTTAGGGTAAAAAGTATAGGTACATCAATGTCTACCTGCAGGCATAATAAAAATAGATGTATCACACAGAGATGGATCGTTTGTCTAGTTCATAGGGAATTCCTTTCCGTACCTAGGGAATTTAAGCATTCACTTGAAAGGAGCAGCCGTGGCAGTGAGGCTTCTGCTGTTCTTCGTTCACCACAAAGCAGTAATTTGATTAATTTACTGCTTTGAAAGACTGATGCAACAGTGGTCTACATGACCCACTCATGTTGAGAACATATGAAAATGCTGTGCTGGCAAAAGGATTCCGTCTCCTTAACAAGATGTGATACTGTTTAGGGTAGTCTAAGGCATGTGAATATGTTGAATATTCAAACTGAAAGGAAGGGAACATTTAAAAAAATGGGGCAGATGAGATGCATAATAATGATCGTGCATTTGTCGAGATTTCTGATTGTGAAATACAAAACTTTCCCTTTGGAAGAGAAAATTTTACTTTTTCCTATTTTAAGGAGTTAACTGTAGGCTAACTTTCTAGACTTTTATAGTTATGTTCTTTTTGAATAAAACATGTCATGGAAACATAAGAGAAAACACAGAATGCAAGTGAGATACACACTTTTCATGAATATTTTAGATGTGAGGTAACACTGCGAGGCTGATGAATGCTCCATACCTGTTCTATGCTGAGGGTTCTGCAGGGCCCTGGAGAGTAAAAAGAAAGAAGCCTTTGTCTCTGCCACTGAGGAGCTTCCAGTCTAATTCTGGGATTGGATCTATGACATTCAGGATGAGGCCTTCTATCATCAGTCACACTGCTGGCCATAACATGGTGTGCTGGCTCCTTTCATCACTTTAAAATTGACTTTCTCTATACTCATCCTTTTGTCCTCATAGATAGACCCTTGCTTCCACTTGTTGTTAGTGAGCAAGTCTATTTTCTTTATTGGATTATACATTCCCTCAAGGCATGGTGTTTTGCTATGAACTCAATGAAGCATTACAAATATAAGAGAAAAGAAAACACTTGAAAGAAAAACAAGCAGATATCTGTTTTTCACTTGTAATTTGTTTGATAGATAACCAGAGAGTATGCTTCTGGTAACTATTTAGTTAAATGATTGCAGTTCGTGTGGGTTCTCATTTTCCATGATGCCTATTATTATCTTTATGATCTGAGATTTAAAAAAAATTCTATAGCAATTGCTATAGACTATACTTGAGGCCCAAAGACTCTACGAGGTCGCTGCAACTATGATTCGGGTGTTAGGAACGGCAAATGAGGTAAGCAGAGTCACACGAGCTGCCTTACATGGCTTGTCCTGACCAGTCGTGTTTTCTGTTAGATAACTTATACTCTTGCCACTGCTGTTCATACAGTCGCCGGTGGGAGCCTTCCATGGATGCTGGGCTGGACACTGGTGGGAGTAATCAGGGAGCTCTCCATGGAGGTGGTGGATTTTGAACAGAACATTAGAAGAGGAGGCCACCTCAAGAAGAAACAGAAAGGCATTCTAGGTGGTTTATTCTGGAGGCCAATAGGGTGAGTTTGATTGTTGTGTGTGTTTGACTTGACCTGCGGAAAGTTTATGTGTCTAAGGATGTACCATGGTTGATCAAAATATTACTAGCTTAGCATCTAGTATCTTATCAGCAGCTTTATTCACTCGTGAGTCCTGCCCAGCTCCTAAATGCAGTTGAGTTTTTGAATCCTAAGAGCATCACCCTTTGGAGGTAGAATTTGCAAAAGATCAATTACATTGAAAGAGAATGGACAGGGACAATTTATAACTATATATAGTAGTGTTTAATCATAATGTAATGAGCAGTTGGTAACCTGAAGTTTTTTTCAAAATGTTTCAGCTAAGTGAGACTTATTGGGCGCTACATCATAAAACTAATCCCCAACTATTTCTAGGATGTATAATTTGTTTCTACAAGATGTATATTGAGTAAATATTATAACCCAAAGATACATCTCCTATGAACTTAAAACCATAATGGTTTGAAACTGTTGCATGAGATCACTTTTTGTTATTAGGGTGAAGGTATAAGGAATAAATGGAAAAAAAATCTAAGGTTTAGGAAGTTCTAGGAGTTACAACCAAAATAAGCTAATATTCAATTCAGCTATGCAGTATCTCGGTGATTCTGAACTTACTCTTATTAGTACTTGGGAGCTGAATGTCTGAAAACATAATAGCAGATGCTATTCTGAAAGAGAATTTAGAGCAAGTAGCAAAACTTCACATAACAGAGAGGCAGAGTCAAAACCTACTCTGAGGGCAGAGTCCGTTCATTGTGTCACAACGAGTGAGATTTTTTTACAGCCTCTGCAATTGCGAATCGAAGAATTGTATCTATTACTCCATGGTATTTTTATGCTTGTTTTGTATAAAATTTATTCTAAATTTGTTACCATCGAGGAAAAACGATGTTCTAAGAAGAAATACCCCACTGATGCTATTGACCTCAGCACTCCACTTGCTCTCTGTGTGGATGGGGGTGAGGAAGGTGTCTGAGAACCCCGGTTTGAGAAAATGATGAATTGGGCAGACTAAAACGTTCAGAGTTGGGAGCTTCTGCACCGGTATAACTCAATTCTAATGAGGGGAGACCAAAGACGTGCCCAGAGGAAGGCTCCGTTTACATGGCTGTTTTGTCCCTGGCTTCCATCCCAGCCACAAAACACTCACAGGAGACACAGGATGCAGTCATTGGGACATTCGACACCTGTTCAGAAGAAAGGGGTTCGACATTCACTAAATGGATGAGAACAAATTCCAGTAGGTTTCGGGTACCAACAGGTTGCCTTTAAAATGTTTGCTCAGTACAGAACAGACACACAGCAGCCTCATATGCATTCGACTTCCGCTTTTAGCTGACTTTTTTTTTTTGAAAAGCTGTTTTCAGTTTCTGCTTAAACTTTGCAAAGCGCTATGATTAACTATCCACACATCAGAGATGATGTGCTCTGACAGACATGAAGAAGAATTAAAGTGAAATGCATGCGCTGTTTAAAATAAAATCATCTATGTCATGAATAAGAAAAACAAAACAGATGGAATTATGTCTTTGGTCATGCCTCTAAAGAGTCTCGAACTCTTCTAAACCACTTAATTTAATAAAGGAAAAAAAAAAACCTTCAGTATTCCAAATGCAATAAAGGGAAAAAAAAACCTAATTCTATAATGACATCGGAATTTGGTATCAATAGTCAACGTCAGGAACTCACTGAGGAAATGGCGTTGAGGTTTATGGGGACTATATTGAGGATAAGTTAGTGAGGCAAAATGACTATTGATTCAAGTGTTACCGAACTGACAGAGCGGCTTTGTGTTAATACATCCCACGCTAGAAGAAGGATCCGGTGAGTGGAAATGCGGTTAAAAAAGGGAAAACCTCATACAAATCGGTTGAGGCACGCCTGCAATTTCTTTGTCACAAGCGTTGTTCCTCAAAAAACATCCCAAGCAAACAGTTCTTCAGACTATTTCTCTTTCTTAGAATGAAAGAAGGGGTACACTTTCTGTAATCACTTGCTTAGCTAGAGCCACGAGAAAAGTCAACAGTCTTGAGGTTGCTTTCTCGATGGAATGCTTCAAGTTGACATCGACAGGAAAGCCCAATCAGTCTTAGATTGGAAGCGCTGGAAACTTTCCCCCCAACTGATTGGTGGGGGGAGGAGGGGAGACAAGGAAAGGATTTACTCAGGACCAGGGGAGCCGAATAAACAAGTGCCATTGCAGTTTCCTGCAGGAAAGTGGAAAGATTAGTCTGGTTTATATTGAGATGAGGACGGAGCTTAACACAAGTTGTAGCTGGTTAAACAAGAGTGAGTCATTGTACTGCTCCATCTAGATAATCTTTAGCCAGTATCTTTCATAATAACAGAAATCCCGCGCTTTCACTTAGCCCCTGACGGATCTAGTCGATGAAGAGGTGGAGCTCAAAGACAGGCCATCACGTTTGTCACCTCACCTCCACAGTATTTTGCATGCACTTCTGACTTTTAAAGAATAATACATACGATAATATGACAGATCCTAATCATAAGCATTTAAATCATGTGTTAGGAAGCTCATGATCATTTTCAGGGTCTTGGGAGAAAAGTCCCTCTTGCTAAATGTCCTTGGGGACCTTTGTCACTGGAAGTGGGCATTTTGCCAGAGGCTGCAGTGAAGCTTTATAAAAATAGACAAGATAAATGAACTTTTAGTGCAGCATTGTGCCAGATTTTTAATTTTCAGGAAATTATTTTTTTAACCTAGTTGAGATTCAAGTCAATTTGTGAATTAGTTGAAAGGATGGTTGGATGTGTGGGTGGGTGGGAGTGTGGGGAGGTATCTGACATTTAAGTCAGAAAACCCTGCCACCCAAAACAGATTTCTTTGGCAATCAAGATAACTTAACAACCATAAACACATTGTCAGAGGGAAAAATTACATTTTGCTCTAACACAGATTATGTGCAGATGACTGGTTTTTCTTTCAAGTTCAAGCACAGAAAGACTGTTTATATATCAACTTCTGACCCAGGCAGCCAGAACAATCTTAGAGGTCTGAACAGAAACGGCTGAAGAGCTTTTGGATATTTCTTTGCAAAGGAAGTAGCATAACAATCACATATCCAAGATTGCTGAGAATCAGAATGAAGTTGCTGCCACAGATAATATGTGATATTTTTACTTTATTATAACCCATGAAAAAGGCAGCATAACTGCAGTTTAAAAAATGTATTTTCTTGGATGTGGTCCCATCGTTTGTTTTACATGAAGAAGGTCCTGGTTTCATGCCCCAGTGGAGCCATGGTCCACAGTCTATGGCCATGCCACCCTGAACAAGCCCGATGTTTGATCTCGGAAGCTAAGCAGGGTTGGGCCTTGTTAGTACTCAGATAGGAGACCACCTAGGAGGACCTGGTGCTGTAGGCATAAATAATAATAATAAATTAAAAAAATATGTTTTCCTTTGCTTAGTTTTGGAATATGATAGGGTTTGTTTCTCTGCTTTGGGGGGTGTTTGTATCACTCCAAGGATGTTCTAAATTGACATCTCAAAATTTTATTATTATGGTTTTATCAAATTTTTAGGTAACTGATCTTTGAGATGATTAACATAAGATTTATTTTGTAAAAGACAATTGAAAACTGATAAGAACTATATGCAACCTAAGGTATTAATAATTCTTTACCATTATTATTATAAATGTTCTTTTAAAAAAAGCCCATAGATTCTTTTTTAAATTTACCTAAGACCATAGTTCAAGTAAAGCAGGATCATTTGATCCCTTTGTTTTTATTTATTCAGAATAAAGGAGAGAAGACAGTTGCCCAATTCTTTAGCAATTGGCATTATTTATTGCATCAAATGCATTAATCAAGTGTATATTTATTGAGTACCTTTGATGTAATGGAAAATGTGTTAGATATTTCAGACAAAGCATCAAATAGTTTCTGCTCCCCCAAAAGCTTGTAAGCTGGTTTTACAGAAAAGACCCACTTGTGCTCATACATATATAAACACACGTTAACCATTAAACAATAATACAAGACAGTAGTGCAAATAGCAGAAGAGTAAAAGTAAGCAATGATGTATTCTGAATATTTATTTTCATTATAAATTTGGGAAAAAATTACAGAAAGGTGATATGTGTTTGTGTGTGTCTTCTTGGCATCTCCTAGCATAGCTTCAAGGTATATTCCTGAAGGCTCCCTGAAAGGGGACAAATGTTAATTGAATTCATGCTATGTGTTAGGCACATAGGGTGTATTACTTCATACAAATGTCAGAATGATAACTGATGTAGGTATTACAATGAATTCCACTTTGTGGATTTGGAAATTGAGCCTCAAATCCTAAACAAGTTATCTAAGTTGTACTAGTCAAAAAATGGCAGCACCCAACTTTGAATTCATATTTTTAAAAATCGAGATGTGATTGACATATACCATTATTTAGTTTTAGGTATATGACATAATATGTACATACTGTGAAATGATCGTCACAATAAGTCTAGTTAACATCTATCACCATACATAGTTACAAATTTTTTTTCATGTCATGGGAACTATTAAGATCAATGCTCCCAACATCTTTCAAATCTACAATATATAGTATTGCTAACTATAGTCACCATGCTGTATATTATTTCCCCGAGATACATTTATATTATAACTGGAAGTCTGTACCTTTTGACCACCTTCTACCATTTTGCCAAGACCCCACCCCAGAGTCTATATTATTATGATTCAAAATCCTGTTATCTTTTCTCTGTACCAGTTATTTTCGAAAATGAGATTTCAGACCTAAATTAGAACTACTGGTTGGGGTGGGCTGGGTTCTGGGGGTGTGGGGAATACCTGGCAAATGCAGATTACTAAGTCCTCAGACCTGCTGAAACTAAATGCACTAGAATTGAGAACCATTGCTCTGTACTCTGCTTCAACTGTTTCTGCGACTTAGATGTTTTGTGCTTCAAGTAAACACAGTCGTCTGAGATGAAAGAAATAGAAAAAAAAATTCCAAATTTATTGCTCCTTGAGCTAAAGTCACTTGAGCTGAATTCTCTTCCATTTTCACTACAATTTTGTAAAGAGTCCACAAATCATTGAGCAAGTAAAAATTCTATTTCTTCCCTGAGGAAAAAAAGAGAGCGATGCCCTCTCAGTAGCTGGTACCTGAGGGAAGCTGCATCCCTGAAAGATAAATTTCCAGGTAGTTAACTGGAACCTAATGTGTATCTCATTGCCATTTTGGAGATTTCTTTCTCACATGCCTTTTATCCAGGACCATAAAGCTCAAAATAAATTTAGCCAGACTTTAGAAGGAAAGAAGTTTCTTTATTATATTTTGGGATGAAATGAAAGCTAATTGTTACAACAAGATTTTCATCTACTTTATAGGATTCTATAGGGATATAACAAAGAATTGGAAACTAATTCACAGATTCAGAGAATCCTAACAGTGAATGAAAATGCAATTATTTCTACTTGGGAAAAGGTATTCACAAAACATTTGTGTTCATTTATTCTTCCTCTGAGCAGAACAGGATTAAAATCAAGCTCTTTCTTTTCTGGGAAATAGATTTCCTGAAACTTAAATATATAATTTTACCTTACCTAACTGTTAAAATGTCAATTTGATAAATTAATTTAGTAATAATAGTAGGTACTATTTATGAAGCAGTAGCCAAGGGGTTAGGCACTGAACTAATTACTTTATAGTTCTAGTTCATTGAGATTTTGATTAGCTTATGCTGTCACTCAATATTGATTCCCTGTACTTACCTCTGTTATGCAAAAAGTATAAGATATTTCATTTTGTACCACTATATGTAATATAGCATATATGATATATCATTTACAACATATATAACATATAGTAATGCATAATATACAATGACATGTGTACATATATATATATACATATATATACACACACAAACGTTCACATTCGTATTTTATTATTAACATTAATAATAACAATAAAAATTTTAGCCAAATTTAATCCCCAAGAAAGCCTTGCAAGGTGGGTTCTATGCACATACTATAGGTGATGAAACTGAGGCTTAGGGAAATTAAAAGATAAGTCTCAATGATTCGGTAGCCCTAGCTTGCATCATCTAGAGGGTTTGTTAAAATGCAGGGCTGGATTCCACCTCCAGAATTTATGATTCAGTCTATTTTGGAGTCACTTTAGGAAAACTAATGTTCTCTGAACCTATAGTAAGACATTACATTTCTATATATATTATACTTTGGGATCCTACTATTTAGGAGTATCCTATTATTTAACAGTATATCTTGTTAAAATTCAATTAAAAATTTTGTTTGTTTGAAAACACTGTGCACTAGGGTGAGCCATGATACAAACTTGATGCCCAGATTACATAAGAGAAAGATAGCTCTTTATTGGGAAAAGAGGCCAAATGAAAGATCAGATAATAAAATGTTTGGGGCAGGTTGGTGGGGGAGGGGTAACCTACGAGGCATCTGGACACGTTTAACTTCTATGTGTTTTCCTAGTTGTCTCATTTAGTGTCAGCAGCCTGCACTCTTAAAAATCATGGACATTAGAAATAGAAGAGACCCATACCATCATCTATTTCATCATCCTGTCAGCCCAGGAACACTATTTGGTGTTTTGTTCATTTCTACTGAAATTACTTTATTGTGAAAAATGAGAGAGTGAGATATTTATAGGAAAAAGGATACTTGGAAGTAAATATTTTTCAACTAAAATGTCAAGAGTTAAGAAAGCTACTGTGTCGATTTCTCTGCCACTGATAAACTGGGAAAATATCAGTTTTCCATTTACCAACGTTTATGCTTTCACCATGCTAATTGACTCCCCTCTGAAATTTCTACTCTGGTTTCTCATGCTCTTTGAAGCTGGGCAGCTATGGTAGTTAGCACTCCTTGTACTGGCACTATCTCTATGCACAAGTGAAGCTATGTAAATGACAGATGTTACCTTTCTCTAATTCTCCATTGGGGCTCTACTGGGCATCTGTTTTGTTTGTCCATCTTCTTTCTCCCCTCCTGCCCCCAGCATTTCGATTTTCCTTTGAAGCCCATATGGGGTTGACTTCAAACAGCAACTCTAGGAGTGAGACAGTAAGCCTGTGCCAGACCAAGCAGAAACTTCCAGAGCCTTTTATTTCTTTCATTGGGCTTTCTCAACTGGAAGGATGTAAGCTGGGTGCTCCTGGGTTTACCATCACATTGGGGAGAGAGCTGCTTGAGAAAGATGGGACAGAGGAAAGAAAATGGATTCCAGGGATGGAAAGAAAGATTCGTGGTGATGTTATTTGGCGACATGAATCACAGCTATGAACCAATACATTTTTGTTTTCTTCTTTTGCTTAAACTTCTTGAGTAAAGTTATAATTGTCACCTGGCCTAAGTTCTAGAAAGTTAAAGCAGAGCGAATTACAAGCACTCCAGGATTCAAATAAACAGGTCTGTCTGTTAGTGAAATGCTAGTTGGGAGACCTGGGTTCTACTCCTTGTTGTGTCACTGATTAAGGTTCTCTGAGGATTTTGTGTCTTGTTATCACGGCATCTAGAATTTTTTTTCGCTCAACCCATACATTACAAAATGACTTTCATTACTGATGACATTATAATGAAGCGGCTTCTGGGGGAAATTTCAGAAAATGGCCATGGTACAGAAAAGTCAACTAAATATTGAAAGGGCTGAAAGAAGATGTGGCAAGGTAAAGCTGCAGAATCAGGGCTATAGCAGGTGACAGACAATAGAATCATTTTACAATGTGATAGCCCCGTTGACCTCAACCTCTGGCTACTATGGAAAAGCAAAATAAGAAAAAAACCCTGGAAACAAAGAAGGAGACATCCCATATTTGTTACTAGTAATTTTATTTTCAGGTGAAAGGTTTGTTGTTGCTAAAGTGTCAGAAGCAAAAGAGACCTGATTAGGTAGGAAGGGAAGCCAAGCAAAGTCCTTTCAAAAAGAAGCGATTCTCAAGAAACTTCAAGGTTTTTAGACAGAAGTTTCAAAGAATTTTCATAAACTGAGTTGTCACATTTTACATAAATTTCTTTCCCTTAAGTGTTTATCAGAGCCCTGTCTTCAGCTTGCTAATACGTGTTCAACAACCAGATCCCCAGGGTCTGGGGGCTGTGGGGGGCTGATTAGTAGTGTCTGCCAATTTTAGTGGTAAATACGCCCTCGTGACCAATTTCAAGCTACCAACCTGATGTCTACTGACTCATGAAATTCCTGAAATTTTACCAATTGACTCTGGTATGAGCCGGCTCCAGCCTACACTGAAATTACAGAGTGGAAACTCTAATTATCTCTGCTTCGTGTATGCATTTAAGGGGTAGGTCCGTGGTCCTCCCCGGGGGAGCAGAGGTGAATCGGAGGTGGTAGAACTCCAGAAGGAAAGGCTACGGATCCTTTTGGTGTCCTAAGCAAACAGGACATGACGCTTCAGTATAGAATCTTGACCATGGGGGTCGCTGGGCACAGATGTGGGATCATTCTAACACCAGGATCCACACAGTCAACCTCAGTGTGGTATGCAGCCTGCTCTGCTATTTCAGGTGTAGAGATTCTGGACACAAAGGTAGCCATTGTGAGAGGAGGAGATGGTGCAACCTTTGCAAAAAAGAGAAGCATTTGCCCTGGGGCAAGAGACAGTAACAAGAGGATAAGGAGGTGGAGGCACCCTCACCTGTCTCAGACCCAAAACAAGTTTAAACAGAGCAGGTAGAGAATTCACCAGCACCAGATAATGAAGCAGCCGGTGAAAGAATAAGAGAAAAGAATGGAAAGGTGGGGTTGATTTCAAAGCGACAACCGTAGGAGGAAGAAGGAGGAAGAAAAGAAAGGAACAAAGAGAGGAAGGAGAGAAGTAGTCACAGGAAATTAGCAGGAGAGCCCTTTACCTGTCAAACACCTGGATCTATTGTTTCAGGGAGGCACAGGTGGGACTGTGTTAGTGGGGTTGATTGCACAAAGGGGAAGGATGAGGGACATTTTTCAAGGGAAAGCTATTGTGACACATCGTGAACTCCCTATGGGTATGAATCAACATCTATCTATCTATCTATCTATCTATCTATCTATCTATCTATCTATCTATCTATTAATATTAATTATTTCACCCAGGCAAGAGCTGAAGCCCAAACTGTATTTGCAAGCAAAAAATCAGCAGGTACCATAAAGAGTGAAGTTACAAAAATCCCAATGTCTGAAAGTTAATGAAATACAAACTTGACTACTATTTTTTTAAAGGGATAAAAGTAGAAATCTCTGGTACTCTCCAAACATTTCCATTTGTGATTTGGTTTTGATAATGCCCAATTCCCCAAACTAAAGGGCAGTGGATATTCTTAAAGGAAAAAAATAGCCTAAGTGAGATGTATTTTGGCTCCACACTGAAAGTAAGGCGTATGGAGATTAAGCAAGATTCTTGGGTAACTTTTAAAAGAAGAAAGACTAGATGACTTTTGAGGGAGGAGATTTCTGCAAGAAACAGACTGCTTTAAAAAAAGAATGTTGTTTGCTCTTGGTGGGGCAGCGATTCCTGCTAGGCTGCTTGTGGACTGAAGCAATATAAATGGCTAGCAATAAAGAAGAATATTTATGGACTTTAAGACAGAAAGAAATCAAAGATTTTAAAGACAAATGCAAGTTAATTCTGAAAGAAAAGTTGAAAAGCCATATAGAAATGCTGCAGACTCAGCTGAGGCAGAACTGAATGTCAGCCCCAACCTGGCCTCCAACAATGCTGCTTCTTTGGAGAAGTTTTATACTCTCTCTCCAGCCTGTCTTTAATAAATTGCAGAAACTGAGCAGATACATAAGGTTCTGTTTGGCATGAAATTGACAAAGCATTCTACAATCAAAGAAGACTCAGTCTCTCTAAATGTAAAGTAAGTAATTCATTTTAAAATTTAATTAATTCATTTTAAGTACATAAATAATGCATGAATAAATGTTTTGTATAAAAATGTTAAATAATACACAAACATATAGAGAAAAAATTGTTTATATACTTCCCTTCCCCATCTCAATTCCTTCAACAAAGATAATAATCATCACTCATGGTTTGTGGTGTATCCTTTTTGATTCTTTTTCTATGTACTTATCTAAAAGATCATTTAAAATATTTTTAACTATTGACACAATGCAGAGAAGAAAAAAATACCCATGATCTTACCACACAACAAAAATTCAGTAACCAATTTATCTTTTTTCAAATTTTTATCTATGCAAAATTTTGAATATTAGTAATAATAAAAAGGCAAAGGTGTCCCATGCTTGGTCAAAAATTAATATAATTGTGTTTTTTCTTTAAAGAGATATTTCAGTACTACTCAGTGCTTTTAATAGTACATCTTAGGAGTCAGCTGAGAAATATGTAGGGAAATGGATTTTATTTTTAAAAAATAAAAAATGTGAAGAATTAATCCCCTTTTGGATACTTAAGATGGATGGTGAATGCATTAGAAAAAATAAAAGCAACAGTTAATGTCAGAATTCAAGAATTATAGAATCTTAGAGCTCAGAGAACATCTAGTGGCACCTAAACCATGTTTTCTATTTTATAGAAGAAGCATAAACTTGTGAAGGTTTTCCCAAAGTCACACAGCTAATAAGTAATAAATTCATGATTAGACCCTCCCCTCATTTTTCCACCACTTTTTTTTCTTTTAAAATGGGTACTGCAAAGGAAGACATATTCAGGGTCAGAAGGACCTCAATCTAGCTAGTTTCTTTTAGAGAAACGCTTTAAAACATCAGCTTCAGAGCAAATCTGACCCCACGCAGTGTTTTTCGAAAAGTAAAACAAAAGTTTTTAAAATAGAATTAGTTCCCAACCTTTGAAAATGCAAATTTTGACTTATCTAGAAATATCTGAAGGTTGCCCAACAAGAAGATGAAAGGTCGCATGTGACAGCTCCAGGGAGGAACTTCTTCAATTCTGTCACGTACACTCCCTACATCTTAGCCCTCACCTGCCAGCTTTACTTATACAGGGCACCCGCCTAGACCCCATCCACAGAGGACACCACGTCGCTTCCATACCTGGACACTTCTGAGAGTGAAAGTTCTTGAAAACAAGTATTATGTTGAGACAAGAAACAAACACTAGGACTGTTCTAGACAAATCAGAACATATTGTCACCTTTTAGACATCTGAGTGTGTTAACATTGTTTTAGACCCCACGGGCCTTGTGTTCTTCCTCTCTCTCAGCTTGCGTACAGCTCACCTGGAGTAATCACTCTTCTTCCTTGCTCCTCTCCAGCCTCCAGAGAGGCAATTGCCTTCTCTGAAGCTGTCCAGTGCTCCTGAGCATCACAGATACCAGAAACACTGCTAGGTCTATTTGGGAATAGAACTTAAGAATCTGTTTATAAGGAAAGAGTTGGTTGAGGAAACAGAAACTGATTTTTTTTTTATCAGCAAATAATCCCTAAGTGCTACTACTTTGTAGACATTTTAAAAACTACAAGGGAACATAAGGCAGATTTTTTGCTTTAAACAGCTATGAATCGAACTGAGAAGATAAGCTCTAAAGGAGAGGGGCAGATAAGTTCAAAGGAACCCATGAGTTCAAAGGGACATGATTTGGTTTCTCAAGAAGGGCTTTCTGGTGAGAGTGACACTTGAGTAAAATCGCAAACAGTACGCAGGAATTAAGCCAACATGGAAGATGTAATGACGTCTTAGGCAGAGGGAACAACAAAAAAAGTGGTGTTGGAGAAAATCGATTTGACCTGACGAATGCCATCTATCCTCCCTTTCTTAGTTTGAGTAGCATTTTCAAATTTGTTCCTTTTGTTGCCCATGGAGTGGGGAGGAGGAGAGGAAATGGAGAGAGAAGAGAGATAGAGGTGGAGATAGAGACAATCCACTATTCCCATTATTTTTCTGGTGATAGTTTTATGATTCTTGGCATATAATTAGTTTACTTTCTAAAGGATGAGCAAACATTGCTTATTTTATTGTTTAAAGAGCCAGTCTGGAGGTTAAGATACACACTTTTCTGCTTATTAGTCTGGGGAGCTGGGCTGCTAGTGGAGGATCATTCTCTAGACAAGTGGTTCTCCACCTTATCACCCCAAAGTGTTCTTAAAATGAACATGTTGTAATGCGTCTTTTACTATCCTGAAATAAAACTGTCCTCCGCACACATAATTTTTTTAAAAAATCATTGTAAAATCAAATTTCAATATAATAATTAAAAGATAAGTATTTTATAATAAAAATTATATACAGATTTTGAAATGTACCTCCTAGAACATAACAGAAAACATAAGAGAGGTGATGGATGCTTATATTTGTACATGGATATATAAAAATGTTGCATGTGAGTTCTTTCGGTGTTAACATGTCGGGGTTTTCTGAAATGGTGAACAACTTAGTAATATTCTGAATAAAATAAAGCCTGATCTTTCTTCTATCCAGTACATTTTATTATAAGAAAATTCAGTGTTGTTTGGAACATGCAAATAATACTGGGTCTTTATATCAAAGGTGATATATCTGGGCCTAATTAATTACAAATAGATTATTACTTATTTGGGGCTGTCTTGTTCATTGTTGTCCATCTAGTAATCTAGGCACTTGCTTCAGTAAATGTCAGTGGTGCCCCTCTGTCATAACAACCCCTAACTGTCCCTCTAAATGCTTAAATTGTTCTCTAAGATCAAAAAGAACAATCAAGAAACATTGCTTTGTATTAATCAAAATTCATTACTATAATTGTTGTTAAAAATGCAAGAAAGATAGAAGACTTGCTCTAACAAACCCTTAATTCTATGTTAATTACATACCAATAATAAGTTTTAAATGTTGAAAATGCAATTCCATAGGCACTCTGCTATAAAGACCCCTTTCTCACATTGATCAGTAAATTTTCCCAATTCTAAGAACACTTTCCTGGGTCTAAATGAACGTCATTTAAAAAATGATGCATCTGTATGTACTCACAGTGAAAGAGGCTAGAAGCAAGAATGGCAGGCCATGAAGAAAGAACACAGAATTTCTTACCCAGAGAGAAAAGGAATTAAACTATAAAAATACTGTAATATTCGCCATTACTAGGGTAAAATAGATCATTGGGATTCTATGATTCGGAGGACTCCATACCTAAAACTGAGTGAAGAGCCAGGGAGAGAGCAGTAGGAATAAATAGAAGAGAGTGCTGGCCACCTATTTCTAAGCCGCTCAGAATACTTCAGGGAGATAGGTAGGCCTTCAAGCAATTCAAGGCACCAAGGCCCTAGGGTGGGAGTGCTCCTTTCCACATTTACATGACTGAACTCCAGTGGTCTCAGAGCCCCCCTTGATGAGCCAGGTAACCTGACTACAGATGAACACCGTGATGTGGGAGCAAGCAGAGTGGTTGGTTCTGAGCCAGAGGAATCCCAGGGAGTGGTCAGCATGGCTTCTACATGACTGTGGTAGATTGAAAACATACTCCATTACCCAAGGCCTCATGAGATAGGCACTTTCATATATTACTTATGAGAGACAATTTGGCAACAGGATCAGGAAATGTATAGATAGATCCATGGATGAATGGATGGATGGATGGATGGACTGATGGACAGACAAATGGACAGAGAGACAGATAGATGACAAATAGAGGTAGAAAATGTCATATCTTTTGACCTAGTGATTTTCCTGAAAGGGTCTAAACTAATTAATACTCAAAAAACCAAATAAAAAGATTTGTGTACAGTAATGCTCATTTATAAATGAAGATTTGCCAACTCTTTGAACAGAATATTCTCTAGCTAGTTGTTTAAACATCTAAGTATTTGAAGAATATAGGTGTAAAAATAGATCTACGTATATATATATATATATATATATATATATATATATATATATACATTTCTAACAAATAACTCTTAACATTGGTATACACTTTTATAGTTACAATATTTATCTGTCTTGTATTTTTTGATGCCAGCTTTTGTTTTTATATGTAAATAAATAGATGCAATTGTTTATATACAATATATGAATATAATATGACTTTTCAGATAGTTCATCAGAATATTCTTAAACCAATATAATTAGTAGTATTTAAAAATATTTTTTATTTAAGTAAATTTGCATAGTTAGAAAACCCATATAAGCAAATTAATGAAAAAATAAATAAGAATCCTCTGAATTCCGATACACAGAAATATCTTCTTAATATTTTGGTATCTGTTCTAGATTTTCCGCAGACATTTATGCCCTTCTCAAGTAATGAGACACATTTTCTCTTATGTTTCTCAGATTATGTGGCCTTTCCTTCTCCATCTCTATAAAAGTCAAGAAAATAATGAAGCTTTAATGGAGGTGTATATTTAGTTTTATTTATCCATCAATCAGTGCTAAATCTAAATCCATAATTTAATTTCTCAGGTCCTTAGATTTAATGCATTTCCATCACATTTGATTATATGTTAAAAACAAATATAGAACACTGCCAACGACCTAATATAACAAACACCCATCTATTCACCACTCAGAGTGCACAAATATTTACCCTTTTTAAAATGCTTTAGATTAAGAATTATTATTATAAAGCTGGAAAATAATGATTAGTATGACATTCAAATCTCTCGTCACTTTTTAAAGTCCTATTTCTTCTCTTTTCCTCCCTCCCTTCCCAGAGCAGAGACCAACAACTCTGACCACTGGCGGTAGAGAAGGTGCTCAAATATTGTTGAATGAACTTTTCTTTCCATTTTTTCTCTCTCTTCTATAGATTGTATAATGTCTATTGATCTATTTCAAATTGATTGGCACTTTCTTCTGTCATCTTCATTTTTCTATTATGCCCATTCCATAATTTTTAAATTTCAGAGATTATATTTTTTTATACTTTTTCAAATTCTCTATTTCTCTGCTAATGTTTCCTATATTTCCATTCATTTTAAAATTATTTTTCTTCACCTTACTGATCATCACTACGCTTACTGCATTAAAGTCTTCGATAGTTTTAAGATTGGGTCGTCTTATTGTTGGCACCTGTTGATCGTCTTTTCCTTTGAAAATAGTGCACATTTTCTTGGCCTTTTCTATGTTAAATATTTTGGGATATTATCCAGGACATGGAGAACGTTACATCGTGTTAACTCTGGATTCTATTATACTGCTCCACAAGAAGTATTGCTGCATCTGTTAAGCAGGCAATGAACTTGGTTAGACAGAAATTTCAAGATGTCATGCCTGAGTTCAGAGAAGTTGTTAAATCTTAGTTCCAAGTGTTTCTAGTTTGTCTGTGCCTGCTTGGGTTAGGGGTCTGCCAGAGATAGGCTGAGTTTATACACAGTTGGGAGGTCCCCTTCTCAAGCTCCTTCATTTCTGGGGGTCCTTTTTTCTTTCTGGCAGCCTTGGTTTTAAGTGATTCCTTTCATGCTTGCTCCCAGAATTTCAGCTGCCTGTACCATGACTGGCTGTTTTCATGACAAAGCCCCAAAAGACAAGGAACTCATTTTATGCTAGTCACTCTCTCCAGATTTTGACTCCTTTCCAAGATCTCCTTTTTTCCTTAAATCTCCAGAGGCCTCAGGTAGCTGTTTTTGTGTTTTGCCTAGAGTTTATAGCTGTCATTTATGGGCGAATCAGTTTGTTAGGAGCTTTCTCATTCATAGGCTCACTCATTTTTGGGGGTGGAGGTGGTTTATTGAGAAATAAGTGACACACATAAGCACTTACAGAGAATCAATAAGGCAACAGTGGATTTGCATAATACTGTAGACCAACTGCATCTCACCAATATAAAGAACATTCTATCACACATTTATTTTAACTGCTGTATAGTATTCTATTGCCCTTAGTCATTCACCCATTGATGCATCTTAAAGTTTTTTTTTCAATGTTTAATTATACAAATAAAATATAGTAAATTTTAATTATACATGTGTCTTTACATATTTATAATGGAGGGTATATATCAAGAAATAGAAATTTGGGGTCATAGACATTTGCATCTTCATCTTTGATAGGTATTAATAAATTATTCTTCAATATGTTTGTAGCTATTATACTTCCATCACCAGTTTTGCAAATTCCCATTTTCTCACATTCAAATCAATATTTGGTATTCTCAGTCATTTTAATTTTTAGTATTCTAATGTGGGGAAATTGTCTGATTGCTGTTTTTATTTACAACTCCCTAATTACTAGTATGTTTGAGCAACTTTTTATATGTATTGACTACTTGTTTTATTTCTTTTGTGAATTGCCTATTGAGGTTTTTTTTTTCATTTTTATGTTAAATGTTTGTCTTTTTCATATTGATTGGTAAGAATGCTTTATGCATTTTTTTTATTTCTAATTGTCCTCATTGAAAATATCTTCTTTCTTTCTGTTGCTTACTATTTAATTTTATTCATAATGTAATGTATAAACAGAAGTTTTATATTTTGATCAAGTGAGGTTTACCACATATTTTTAATGATTTCTAGTGTGATGACTTCTTTAAGAAATTTCTCTCTCACTTTCTTTCTCTTTGTTCACATTGTGCATTCAAAATTTTTTTTAAACACCTCCAGGTGCACTCTTCTAGGCACTGGAGAATATGGTAGTTTAAAATTAATAGGAAAATAAGCAAAAAACGTATAATTTGATTAATAACAAAAATAATGTAAGGGGATATAACTGCTATGAAGAAAAATAAAGCAGTGTAAAGGGAAGCATAGAAACATAGTTAAGGGCACAGCTTAGAAATAGACTGTCTGGTTGACATCCCGGCTCTGCCATTTACTGGCTAAGGGCAATTATTTAACCTCTGTGTGCCTCAGCTTCCTCATTTATAAAATGAGAATGATAAGGTTGTTTTGGAGAATTAAATATTGGTAGATGATGATGATGATGATGATGATGATAGATAGATAGATAGATAGATAATAGACGGATGATAGATAGACAGAGATAAATAGAAAAATAAAATGCCTAGAACATAGTAAGCACTATATAAGTATTTATTAAATAAAAATTTAATACAATAAAACCCGATAATAGAGAGGGTGCAGGGCCATGTTACAGATAAATTCTTCATGAGATATTTGACCAAGGAGGTGACATTTGAGCAGAGACCTAAATGAAATGAGCTAGAGAAATTCTTCAGGCTCAAGTTGTAAAAATGTAGAATATTATTCTATAGTTTCTTTTAATAATTTTAAATTTACTTTTTCTTTGTTTGTTTATAAATACATCCAGAGTTTAATTTCATGCACGGTGTGAAGTGAAGTAGGTATCTTATTATATTTCCTTCCATATGGAAAGTCAGTTGTCACAATAACATTTATTGACTAGTCCATTTCCCCTCAATTTAGTAATTTCTTTCTTATTATATATGACAGTGTGTACTTATGTGAGGACCTTCTATTCTGTCCCACTAATCTATCTAACTATTGCTGTGCCCGTACCATGCAGTCTTAATTACTAAAGCATAGTAAGCTTTGGAATCTTACAGGGCAAATAGTGCTCATCTTCTTCCTAATTGTCTTGAGTGTTCTTGTTTATTTACATCTTCATGCAATTTAGAATACTTTTGCTAAATTCATAAAGAGTTATAATGAATTTTTCTTTTTGGAAATCACATTGAATTTGGTAGAAAGTAACCCCTTTTGGATTTTTTCTTTTATAGCAACTTTTAAATTTTGTACATAAAAGTTTTACATAATTTTGTTAACTTATCCCTAGGTATTTCAAAGTTCTTATGGCTATTATGAATATCTGCTACTCTAATTTTATTTTCTAATTATTGCTAGTGTATAAGAATGCTATTGAATTTTGATATTTATCTTATATTCTGCAAGCTTGTTAAACTTTCTTCTTAAGTCCAATAATTTACTTGTACAATACTTAGTTGATTTTTTGTAGACATAATCAAGATATCTATCTGTAAATTATACCTTTTCTCTTCCTTTTTTAAAAGCAAATTTTAACGAGTTTATTTGAGCCAAATTGACAACATTTTGCGAAGCAAGACATCAAATGTTCCTCTTTTCTTTCTTTTCGAATCATATACATTTTTATTTTTTAAAAAGTAATCAGAATCTCCAACTGAATTAATGGGAGGTAGAAGACATCTTTATTGTGTTCCTGATTTAATGGGAATTCTTTGAAAATTACATCATTCATTATTTATTATGCTTGTCAGTGTTTAGCTGTTGTAGGCATTTAGCTGTAGGTGTTTAGCTCTTTATCACAGTAAAAACATTTCTCTTTATTCTTAGTTTGTTAGGAATTTTATCAAATGATTTTTCTCCACTTACTGTTTTTCATTTGTACTTTCTTAATTTTTTTATTAAACTGATTTTTTGATGTTGAAAAATTACAGTACTCTTTAATCAAGTTACTTGATTATGATGTTTTAAAATATGCTGCTAGGTTAATTACACTTTATTATGTTGAGAATTTTCGTGTCCATGTTGATAACTCAACTTCAATATTTTTACTTGTTTGCTGTCTGATCTACTTCCTCTGCTTCTGCTCTGTGTATTGAAGGGAACATTTCCTCTTCTTCAATGACTTCTGCTTCTGAGCAAATGGCCAAATGAGAAGCACTCGTGGTAGACTTAAAGGTGGGACAAAGGAAAAAACAAGATTATTATGACTCTAACCTCTCTGGCTAGATCCTTCCAGAGAACTCCTGTCACTGCTGCGTCTTGCTTCCCTTGTTGTAGAGTATGGCTAAAGTTGGGGGAAGACTTTTGTGTTATATGTATCTTACAGGTAGAACTTTGACACAACAAATGCTCATGTAACTATAAGGTGTCATTAATTTTGTTATTGTTATTATACAAGGGTAATTTTCTTTTAGTCAGTGGATGATGACTTTATGTAACTCCACCCAGCATTCCAACACCCCCCTTCCCATACTGTAGTAAAGGAAGTCATTGGGACATTTTGAACTTTGTTTTTAAAATGTGACATGCAGGAAACATAAAAAGCTATCTGATGGAATATTTGGATGATTAAACTTAAATGTGTAAGTAGGTAAAGAATGTTATTATACTGGGAACTCAATCTTGTCTCTAGTCTCTGCTCTCTTAACCTGCAAAAATTCCTGTTGATGCTACATTTTTTTCTTTTATTATACAGGAGGTTTGAGATATTTTTTCCTTGACATTTATTAAGTAGCACTACTTCAGTTCTTCTACATACATTCTCATTTAATAATCATAAAATTCCATGATATGTATTATAGCAACCATTTGATAGATGAAGAAACTGAGTTTTACAGTGACTAAGTTACCCAAAGTTCATAAAATCAGTAACTGTTGGTTCATAGTTTAAAACTAACTTGTCCAACTTTAAATAGTCACTACCTATCGGCCATAGTTTATTGTTTCTATACAGTCAGAACCCATGTTCTAGGATTCTCTCCTAGGGAAAGGAGCACATCAGAATCATTTTAAGAAAATGTTTACAGTCTACAGACACCCAGGGGTGGTATTAAAATAGCTAACTACCTCCTTGTCTCACTATATCCACACTTGTGTATAACTGCTGCATATCAATCTTGCATATGCTCATCTCGTCTCTTTCTTCTGTGGGATATAGCATTAAGGGTCTGGATCATTTAATTTAATAGTCTATAAGATTTTTCAAGTCATGGCACATTTGTGAGTTTTCTGACATATGCCAGAAAAAAGAAAAAAAGGAAATTTGGTAGAAAGACAGCCAGCTGACCATCAAACACTTTTCATCCTACAGATGTATCATATGTGTGTGTTTGTTAATATAACTAACCCTGAACATTTTCATAGTCCAAACACAGTCCCGGCCTTCTTTCCCTTCTCTTTACTGAAATACTCATTCTACCTTTCTTGCATAATACCCAAAGCCAAGGGAAATGATCTGAGCTCTCATTAAACACTAACATCATTATTTCGGTTTATTTGGTGATTCTGTCCACAATTTTGGGGGAACATTTAATAAATAATCTGTTTTGGAGTGCTCACTTCTGTTCTTGGGTCTGGACATTTGACTCTTCAACTGAAGATAAATATCAACTCCACAGGTTTGAGTAAACTGGGACTAAATGCAAAGTTCCTCAATTCTACAGCAAAGCTTCTCCTTGCCTAAGGAACCAGATCTCTGGCAAGATCAAGAGAGGTGGTGTAATGGGAGGAGTTATCATCGCCCCAAAGACCACCCTCCGAGACTTTTATAGCGAGAACCTACCCGTGAATCAATTGCACATCCGAATTGCACAGTGCATGTGGAATCATAAATGAGGGCTCAGAAACATGAGATATTTAGAAACCTTTTCTCACTTTTTGTAGTACACACCTTTGTACCCTGATTGAACAGTTTTCCCCTTCAGTGCTGTATTGGGCTAATATTAATGCTGATCTTCTACTCAACTTTTCAAGATACCATATTTCTTTCTGCAGATTTTCTGATTTACATAGTGTTTCAGGATTTTCAGATGATATCATTTTTCTTATCTTCTAAATTCTATATTAGCATCTCTACTTAATGCTGTGAGATTAAATAAGAATTTTAACTTTACTTATTCTGGGTCATGCTCATAAGAGTGAATGGTTAATTCTTGATGCCAATTTATTCTCTCTCTTGGCCAGAGATTGCTTTTATTTTGCATTTAATTATATCGAGGTGGAATGTTAATGCATGTTGGTTCTTTACCAAGATTACTGGACTGGAAATCAAGAATCTTTACAAAGTTCACTTAACCTTTGTGAGACTCAATTTCTCATATTACAATAAGGAGTTAAAAGCAAGGTCTGGAGTAGTGCTTGGTGTATAATAAGCACTCAACAAATATTTGTTAAACTAAATTTTATTCTTTATTTTCTCTTTCAGTTTCATCTACTGAAGCAATAAAAATTTTCATATTATTGCTGTTACTTTAATAATTTAGAACTACTATCAGGATCTCCTTTAAAATCAAAGGAATGTGACATAATCAAATTGTGAGTACTATAACTCCAAAATTAATGGCAAGAAATTTCAGTTTTAACATAGACATATCAAAGCTGGTTTATGAATTACATAGAAAAAAACAGCCTCATTACTTTCAATGTTACACCTTTTTTGGTCCAAAATTAAAAAATGAATTACTGGGTTTGGTTGCCCACCTCCTTTACTGCACTTGGCACTAAATGACTTTTGATTGTTTCCAAAAATCAAATCCATCTTCAAAGGATAGAGATTTCTTAGCATTGAAGGGATTCAAAAGATTATGCCTTACGCTCTGATCTGAAGCAAGAGAAAGATGACCAGGCAGTCTCTTTGTTATAAATCAATAAGAAAGAAAAAAAAAAGAAGAAGAAGAAGAAAAAGAACAGATTGAAATACCTGGTTTCTAGTCCTAGCTTTGCAAATAATTAGCTGGGTTTAGGAAAGTCACTTCACTCTGAATCTTAGCTTCTCCATGCATATAATGAGGAATTTGGGTTAGATAATTCCTTCCAGCTCTACTATTTTGATTTGAACCTCGTGGGAAAAGTGGGAAAAATATTTTTATACATAGAATCACCCATTTGTGAGAACCTTGAACATTATTTATGTTATTGTTATTGTTCATTGGTTTAGAAATTTATTTGGGATCTTTTAAATGGGAAAAGGTAAAAAAGTATTTAAAGGATAATATTTTTTGATAGGACAAAAATCATTTTTAAAAATCTGTGCAATGTGGTGTTAAAAGTCACATGTAATCTAATTTAAATTAGTTGAAACAGCTAAGAAATGTATGAAGAAATGTCCAGTGGAAGGTCTCCGCGTGTCTTCCAGCTGTGCTGGATTATGATTAGAGCGATGTCATTGGCATCCCAGTTTCTCCCTCTCTGTCCTAGTACCCTTAGATTGGCCTTTTCCACAGGCTGTACTCGGAGGCTCTCTCCCAGCCTCCTGCCCTGCTCCTGTCATAGAAACAAAAAGTATCAAACCTCAGAGACTCATTTTCTGCTACCTAAAAAAAAAGACAGCCTTCTTCTGTTAGATTTTGTAGAGAGATGAACCTCTCCATCCCACAGATTCGCAAGCGTCTTTTATCACGGGAGCTCTGACTGGGCAACCTGCTTGTCTCTGAGCCAGTCCCTGAGGTCAGTAGAATTGGGTATGAATTTTGACTGAAGCCAGCCCAGACTTGGTTCTGGAGCTGAGGGTGAGGACACTTCCATTCTTACTGTAGGGTGAGGAAAGGGGAGGGCGAGGGTCTTCCAGGGAGAAATCGCTACCTGACGGAGTGGATATGAAAGCTAGAGAACAAATCCAACCAATGCTTATAACGCAAAATGAAATAAATAACAGTAACCAAGATGTGAAAAAGCATTTATGAATTACTAGCTATAATAACACCTTATATATCAATAGCACCTTGTGGTTTATGGTGTGCTCTCGCATATCTAACTTCCAAAATAACCACGTAGAAAAAGTAAGAAAGGAGTTCCAATTCCCATTTAACTGGCAAAGAAACTAAAAAAAAAATAAATAAAAAATTCTGTTAGTGACAAAGCTGAGACTAAAATTTCAAGTTTCCTAATTCCAGAATTCCAGTGCTCCTTAGATGCCTTGTGTGCACATTCTGGCTCCACCCACCTCTTGGTAAATTCCTGGACTTCTTTTAGCCCTTGTTTCCTCATCAGTAAAATGGAAAAATTATAATGCCAACCTAAGGTCTTTGTTGTATGAAATAAATGAGCTGTTTATTTATTTTAACACTATGCCCAAGAAATAGAAAACACTTAGTAAGCATTAGTGGTTATCATCATCACCATCATCATCATCATCATCATCATCATCATCATTATCATTCCATGGTAACTCTCAGGAAAAACATTCACTATAGAACCCATATAGCCCATGACATATTATTTCTCTGAGTCATCTCACTACTGTTGTCACATCTCACTTAAGTAAAGGTGTGAACTTTAGAACTTGCTTCATAATGTGATTTACTTAAAATTTCTTAGGGATTAAGTGTTACTAGATGGGAATAATACCAATTATATTTATTGTGACATTTGAGTAGTGGATATTTGTTATGTTTTCTGGCTGCCCAACACTGTTTATTTATATTCTCATGTTTGGAGACTGTCCTGTGTTACGAAGTCCACCTTCCCAGTGCTAGGGATTCCCATTTCTCAGCCTCCTTCATGGCTGGGGTCCAGGCAAGTGGTATGATCTAGGCTCCAGCCAGCCAAAGATACATGCAGGACTTCACTTCAGAAGTGAGCAGAGCGAGGTGCCAGTTGTGCTAGACTCATCTTCTGATGAGTGGAGAGGTGTGGGTAGACTCATTTGATAGTTAGGGGCCAGCAGTGGCAGAGTGTTTGGTGTTTGGCCCTACACAGTGTACATGAAAGCCATGGCAGTGCCCTAAGGAGGTGACAACAGTGCTTTCTCAGGATATGGTGAAATTTTGCTAATAACATGCAATATTGGTTTGTGTCACCCAAATTTCTAGCAGAGGTTCTCTTGCACAGCATCCACACATGGTTCTCTGACTTCCTGTAGACTTTATATGCACTAAACACCCTGTAATAAAATTTTTTATCTCCTTGAACCAGGCAGAGTGGATATTGTCGTCTGCAACAAGACTGCTGACTCACACCGCGAGGTTCTACCAGAGCCTGTCCCTCAGCTTTACTTCTCCAGCTCTGAGAAGATTATTGTGAGCATTAATATTTTTCTTATAAAAATATTTTTGACTACTGCAAAATCATAGCCTTATACATGGAAGAAAAGAAAATTTAGTACCTAATTTGGCGCTGATGGCATTTAACTTTACAATTTATGTTTGGGATTCTTAAGTTTTTTATTATCCAAATTTCCCAATTATTCAAATTGATAGAATTAATTTAAAAATGATTAAAAATATTTTTAAAGTTATTGCTTATTGTACATTTGGCCACAAACTGCTTTTCTCAGAAGATGGTTTCATCACAGAGCCATGCATCATGAGGCTTTGACCACTGCCCTTTACCCCAGAATATTCATGAATTTGAATAAGCATTTTAAATTAAACAGCCTTTCAAATAACCCTGTGCACTTGTGGACCTTTAAAGACTAATTAGGCATAATTAGTAGTATTTCTCTGCATTTTTCCATTCCATTTTCTGGTCTTTAAACATCTATAAACCAGAATAGTTAATAATTTCTAAAGTGTGAGGGAGGTCATGTCATTTAGGTGTTGAAAATATGTTTCTTAAGCTCAAAAGGATTTGGTCCTTTTGTGACTGATTCAGGTTGAATCCTGAAGCCAGATTCGGTGAGCTACATTTTGCCTCTGTGTATCTGTTTCAGAATAATGGAGCACCATGTTATTTCGTTCCATACTTGTTATCTCTTGGCAGAATTTCAAGATAAATATTTTCCATTTAAGCTCACACCTCAAAAAATGTTCATAAGTACTGTATTGGCAATTCCTGAGCTGCTCTAGGAAAAAAAATTAAATGCAGAAAAAAAAGACCTTTGAAAATACCAGTAAATTCCTCCCAAATTGACTTATATTAACTTGTTTTAAATTTTGTTTGAATGGTAGGCCAAATTTTCATTTACGTTGATCAGATAGATTCAAACATTTTGAGAAATAAATGCATATACTTATTTTTAAGTTAATTTTAATGTTTACCAAAGCAATATATTCATATATATTTTAAAATGTTCAGTGTTCCCCAGACGTTTATAAACTAAAATAGAAGTATCTTTGTTCTCCCTTCTAAACTAAATAGTCACATTTTTTGAGAATCATTTTGAACTCTTTTTGTTTCTTTTGGAAATCAAATCCATATTCTTAAAAAATATTCTCATAGTATTTTTTATCAGTGTTATATATGAGCTATTGAATATACATAAATTGTTTATGAAGATAAATGTGAAGATTTAATTACCTTATAGCACATATACATACCTCCTCCTCTTTCACTGTCTCATTTTATCTGATTGTACGCATTTACATTTTCTGTTGAACTGAGGAGTATCGTATGATTACGTTTCCCTTTTTATGCAAGCCTTTATTTTCCTGAAGCTAATAATCACCCTATTTTTTATTTTGCTTAGTTTTCTAGGTACCTACTGCATTTTCTTCCCCAAGTGCCCTGGCACATCTATTGAGTGCTTAACTGTCCTATTTTCCGAGTGTTTGTTTAATTCATCTGCTGATCCATCAATCCTACTTTCCTTTGAAATCCCCTATGTTGGAGACCTCTAGTCCTTTCTCAGATCTGGATCTTCTTTTGGCATCTTTCTTCTCCTAACAGGTGAAGTGCTCAGGTGACCTGGTCCTGACTGTCACCTGGAGATCATCTTTTGTTTTTCTGGATGGGAAACAACACAGATAACATGAAAGAGAAATCAAAATTGCATTATATTGACTGAAATACATAAAAGTGCACATCCAGGGCTGTCTTCGTAACAGAGGGATGGCTGAAGGAGTCGTGGAGGGCATTAAAAGAAGTTTTACTAGTCTTCCACGTTTTGTGTAAAATATGAAATCCATTTATATTTCTATATGAAACTCTTCTATTGTGTTGGATATTGACATTGTTCTTTGAAAATAAATGGTTACTTTGTTAGGTGCCCATTCTCTTGGATTAGAAGCAAATTCCATAAGAGGACCTGCATTGTTTCTAAGGCTCTCCTTCATCTGGCTGGCATCACAAGTGTCGCATTGTTCCATTCTCTTGTTCAGTCTCCTAGTTTCAGCCACATGGCCTTCTGTAGGTGTCTCACATGTGCCCCTATTTCCCGCCTTTGCATGAGCTGTTCCAACAGCCCAGTGTGCTCTCTAGCTAACCCAGCAGCTCTTCTTGATTGGGTTAACTCATTCACTTTCACCTCAGACCTCGCTTCCTTGCAGAAGCTTTACTGACATCCCAGGCAGGGTCCCCAGTTACATGCTTCCATGGGGCTGTGTTCCCTGCACATTGTCTTGACCACCATGTGTTTTACCATATTTGTTGATAATTTGATTGTCTAACTCCCCTAAGAATTCATTGGCTATAGAAGAGTTGGAGCCATGTATGTTTTGGCTCAACAAGAATTCCTCAAGACCTAGCATCCTCTCTGAAAATAGAAGGCACTTAATACTGACATGAATACATATCTAAATAAATAACAGCTAAACAATTAAAAGTTGATAAGAAATTAGCATGTCACTGAAGCTCCATTTGTTGTACATTGAACACCATCAGTGTCTGTGTGTGGCTATCATTTGGTAGATATTTATTGAATTAATGCTTTGACTGATGAAATCTAAGTTGGTAGTTTCAAAGTCATAAGTTATGCTAGATTTCACTCCAAGAGAAATTTGAATACGGGCATATTTCCTTTAAAACCCCCAAGGACCCAAAACACATGATCATTAAATACAGATGCATGTCTATTATATCATTATTTTTAAATTTGTCCAAATTGTTCTCTCTTATACTGTGTCCACACAGTTAAGAACACTAATTAGGTCCAGACTGTAAAAGTTCATTCACTCGACTTTTGTTTTGCTTTGTTTTGTCGAGATATCACAAAGTCCGTGAGGTAAAGCCGTTTTCTAGATTTCTACAGAACTTCTCAGGTTTTCATCTGATGATTATTTACACTAACTTTACTATCATTTTAACAGGCTTGGTTCTCTATGTTCAATTTTACAAATTAAAGGGGAGAGTTTATTAAAAATGAAAAAGAGTTGATTGCAAAGGTGATGGAAAATCTTCCAAAGGCAAATGCAATTAACACACACACACACACACACACACACACACACACACACACACACACACACACATCGAAGTGATTTAATTAATTGCCGAAGTGTTCTACATTCCTCGGTTGAATCTACAGACGTTTAAGTAGTATTAAAGTAAATGATTTGTGTTAAAATGCTTTTGACTAATTAAGAAATAACCTACTCCATTTAACATGCAGGGAATGCCCAGTATATTTTTATAATGTTTCAATTCAGAGTGATTAAATACTCTAGTTTCAGGGCTTAAGGGAGTTTGCCCTCAGGGATTTTCAAAGCTTGGTTTTCTGGAAGCATCCATTCCCTAAGGATTCTGAATGGCCAAAGTTCTATTGTACTTCCTGAGCTAAATTTCCTGCTGATAATAAAAAAGGAAAAAAAAATTGAGGGTTTCCTGTTTGGTTTCCCTTGTTTGTATGTTTCTATAGAATTCTTGGTAGACCTAGAGTTTAAAAGTGACAAAGAAAAATTTAAAATGTGAAGAACTCACTTTCCTTATCCTGAGGACTGAACTTTGAAACGGAGTATGTGGTTGTGTATATTGTTTTTGCCTGTGTAGTGATAATGTTAGATGAATATTAAAAATTATCTGAAAGACAAGAATAGCCAGTGACATATTAAGACTCACTCTCTTTTAGGCACTGGTGAAAAGGATACCCTAGTTTTTCTATTGATGGCAATGAATTAAATTTAGAAAATCTAATGGTTCAAGTATAAATTCTATTACTATCCACTTTGAACAGGGAGAGGTGGTTATGAATCATCTCGGGCAAGTTTCCTTTTGGATTAAGTAGAAATACTAACATTAAGCTTACCAGGTTGTTAAGGTTTGGATAAACTAAAGGGTGGATTTTGAAAAGAAAACAAATATAAATGTCAATCATCGTGTTTTGGTACGCTTGTAATAAAAACAATATGACCTTACTGGCTTAGGCACATTGCATAATTATACTGGTTTTCAACAATGCTTCTTGCTCGTATTAATATTCTAGCCAAAACAACTACGTGCAATGTCTTCAACCAAGTGTGGTGTCAATACTAATTGTCAGGAATTTATTGTCCAGGGGTCTGATTTCCACTGGGTACAGTCAAACTTCTTTCAAATCTTAGGCCTATTTTAGTTGCCAACCACATTACCGAAAATTTGGAACAATACTAGCGCATTGGGGTGGAGCCACCTTCCTGTAAAAGTCCACTGACTCAAATCCTATCTCTGCCTTTAAGCTGGAGATGAAGAGGCATATAAGGCAGTTAGATATTTTTGAACATTTATATTTCTTGGTTATGTATAACAATGCCAAATAAATTTAATAATTTTAAGTAAACCATCTATAAGCAAAAATTGCTGAAGCATTTAAAAGCCACAAATATTTACAATGCACATGAAATGGCAAAATTTCATATGGGTCACACCAGATTTTCAGCTCAATTGAATCAGTGCAAATGCTGATATTTTGGAACTGAAAACTAAAGAAACTCCTTTAGCCTTCATTACAGAATCTGATGAATGGAATGTCCATATTATGCTCCTGGGTATGGGGAGGCAGGATATGTATATTCAGATATAATGAATGAACAACCTCTCCAGAAATTACTCCTGTCATGAATATTTAATTGTTTAGCCATTTTCTGTACAACTGGTCTTGTATTATTTAAAGCTATTATTTTTCAGGGAAGTTAAGAAATTCAAGGTGTCACAAGCAGGGAGAAATAACCTAGCATTTCTCAAACACAAGTGAGGGGGAGGAGTCTTAGAGGTAGGGGGAAAAGCAGAGAAGAAACAGCACAGAAGGGCTAGTCTCATTCTAATCATTGGCATCAGGAACCTGGTACTTCAGTGACAAAAATATGGCTCTATTCTGAACAGATAGCTCACAATAAAATTTGCACCTGAATTTTGGGGAGATATCAGCCAAATGATTTATAGAGGAAAATGGAAAAGATTTCCTTTCATGAATCTTGTGGCTCATTTAGAACAGGCTAAGTAAAGAAGACAAATTATTCTCCTTTAATTCAATTCTTTTATAATATAATTCTTCAAAATTCTTCTATGCTATGAGTATTCCAGACTTTTATGGTAAAAGAAAATAATAACAAATAAAAATCATTGAATAGTCAGTCAGCAAGCTGATAGGAGTAAAGGGTTTTTGTTTTAAGAAGCTGACCAGACTGAAATCAATGAAACCAAATAAAATGATTCTATTTTGATGTATCTTATAAAATCAATGACAAAAGCCTCACCATATCCCTTTTCTCCTGCTCAATTGTCCCCCCTTTTAATGAAGCATCTCCCATTTTTCTGATTGATGTAAGCTTGCCTTATACACGCTAAGGTAAATAATGTTGGAATTTATTGAAATTAAAAATGTATAATTTAATAGGAGACTACTTATCCTTTGTGGGACTTATGGGACCAAAAAAAAAAAGAGTATTAGATAAACAATCTTCTTGTGTAAAGAAAACTTATACATAATCAGGATAGTAATGGTTATAAACCAGAGTTAGGATAACACATAAACATAATTTTGTGCAATTTTTTTTCTTTATCATTCTCTAAGTCTCATTTCTTAAGTCATTATTAAAAAGCCATTTCTGTCTTACCAACAGCACTGCGAATTTTCTTCTGCAGAGGACAGGTATTAAGGCCTGGACCTCATAATATCCAGGAGGCAAGGAAAGGTTCAGAGAGTTCTGTAATCTTTAAACAAGCATTGCATATTTTCAGGGATGAGATAAACCCTGATTGCATTCTGAGGTGCCCAATGTAAAAATCCCACATGTCTATCATGTCGATGTGTTAATTCCTAATAACCTGAGAAATAAGAAAGGGATGCATGCTGAGATTTTTTTCTCCCTGGTAAATGCTTTTAAACTTATCTATTGTTCCTTACTTCCTTGTTGATTTCCATCAACATTGTAATTATGGCCAAATTTAGCTGATCTTTACATTAGCTGAACAAAAGCTTTGAAAGACAGCAAGAGAAAATGGTTGTAAGTAATGCAAAATTAGAAATAATTCAGAATTTCAAAGTCTGATTTTAAAGTTATTTTTAATAGGCTATTAATTTGTAACTAAGTAACACACACACACACACACACACACACACACACACACACACACACACAAACTCACCAGGGTTTGGCAAACTGTGGCCTGTGGGAGAAATCTGGACTGATGCCTCTTTCAGTAAATAAAGTTTTATTGAAGCACAACCACGCCTATTTGTTTTTGAATTGTCTACAGCAACTTTCTCACCCCAATGGCAGAGTTGAGTCATTCTGAAAGAGACCATAAGGCCTGCAAGGACCCAAATACTTACTCTCTGGTCCTTTAAGGAAAATGGTTTCCCAACCTTTGTTTTAGGCATTTTAGACATAATAATTTTTACTAAAATGTTATTGTCTCTCAAAGTACAAGAATATAAAAAAATAGTCTTATAATTGATTTGCTTGGTTCTCTTTCT
>PVKZ01002063.1:0-68965 GCA_004027375.1 Macroglossus sobrinus
TTCTTCTTCTTCTTCTTCTTCTTCTTCTTCTTCTTCTTCTTCTTCTTCTTCTTCTTCTTCTTCTTCTTCTTCTTCTTCTTCTTCTTCTTCTTCTTCTTCTTCTTCTTCTTCTTCTTCTTCTTTCTCCTTCTTCTCTCTCTTTCTTTCTTTCTTTCTTTCTTTCTTTCTTTCTTTCTTTCTTTCTTTCTTTCTTTCTTTCTTTCTTTCTTTCTTTCTTTCTTTCTTTCTTCTTTCCCCCTCTTTTTTTTTTTATAAAAGGTTGTGGAGCTATCTTTGCGTTAAACTTATGTGTGAGGTGATATTGAGTGTATTGATTTCAGTAGTTGCTCTGATTGCAGAAGAAATGTTAGTTCCTTCCTTGGGGCTTTGATGAATATTCAGGTGTAGCCTAAGAGACAACATCTTTGGTTCAATAGGAGATGCTCCCAATGGTTGTGGGTCTTCTCAGTTTTTTCCTGAAGGAACATGCCATGGTCATCCATGTGCTTGTGTCACAGTATATTAACTGAACACCTGTCCTTATATGACATGCTTTCTGACCCTAAAGAAAGCAGCAGGAAGCCACTCATACAATTCTCCAGTTCCTAGAAAGACTACTTCTCAGGGTATAATGATTAAAAAATGGACATGAAAGAAATCTTCAATTTTACCTTTCCTCTTTATCAGTTCTCTGTTAAGTATTAATCACTTGAAAGTTTGACCTACTAATAAATCACTGAAATTGATTCTTTTTGTTTAAAATGAAGTAACATGTTGAAAATGAGAAATTGGGGAAAGTCTTGCCATCCATTTCTTAAACTTCAAGGCTCCTAGAGTGGTTTGTCTGTTGCTTTCAGCCTGATGGGTCTCTCTGAGGCTGGTGAGAATGAGTAACTTGGCTCAAGTCAGATGCCTGTCTGCATACTCCAATATGCAAACTACAATTCTTGCTTCAGTAATCTGACAATAGGTACAAGACTGTGCTGCATAAAGATTTGAGAGCATAATAAGCCATTCTGAGAGGGAATTCTTAATGGACTTCCCATTGAATAACCCTGCAAAATCAGTATGAGTTTTTGCTTTTGGTCAGAATTAGGTTCTTAAATAACAGCATACTTTTCTCCACTTAAAAAAAATTCTTTCCGATTATTACAGATACTACCTGCTTCATCAGTTCAAGGGGATCTGGAGTCTGATATCATTGTGCTCCTTTACCACATGGTCATTGTTGGGAATGGCCACTGCTGCCAGGATGTACTCATGGCCCTCAGAGGCACCCTTCTCGATTTGCACTTCCAGGCCCTGGCATTTGTTGTTTTCCATTGGAGAACCACCATGCCTCTGTATACTGGAGTCCCTGGGAATATTCTCTCTCCCGCTAGAAACACATTGGTTACTGTGTGGCAAAGTCCACTCCCTGATAGAAGCAGCTTTGCTAAGCCCATCAAAACCTAAGTTTCTAGTTTCTATTATATTCTTCTCTGAGGACAGTGATTGCTAACTCACGTACACTGTACACCAAAGAGGGAACACACAGACCTTACTAAACAAACAAACAAACAAACAAAAACACAAAAAAACTCTGTTCCAAGATTAACCATTTGTCTTCCAAGAGGAGTGATTTTGGAAACTTCCCTGTATTAAAAAAAAAAAAAGACATTTTATTACATACAAAAAAAGGTCACTGTTTTTGGTAATTTTATTATAGGCCACACACTTTACATACCTTTTCTCATGAATCATTACAACAATATTGGGAAGCTGTAACAGTCATTTCCATTTTAAGATAAGAAAATTGAAGTTTATAGATGCCTAATGACTTGCTCAAGCTTACATTGCTGGCTAGCAATGGAGGGGGTTCACACACAGGTGGTCTGGCCTCAAAGGCCCTGTTCTTAATGACTAGTTTGTTTCGCTTCTGGGTCCTTTCGTGGCTGGCCGCAGCCTTGAGTTCCTTGAGACATTTTCTGTTAGATTCTGCGGGGGATTCTGTCATTTGAGGTGACTAATGAGGTAGGTCAGATTGCTAAATGTGCAGAGCTTTTGATGTAATATAATTTGCATAGATGGTGGGCAGATTACAAAGAAAAAGTTGAAAAGAAAAGGAAATTTAAAAAAAAGAGTTCTAAAAGAAGCTTTGATCTGAATATTTATAACAGCTATCCTGGCATGTCTTGGTCCTCAAATAATAACAGAAGTATGATTTTAAGCCCAATAGCTGGCACCACATCTAGTGTCTTGGCCCTTTGAGGTGAGCAGTGGCTCTAGCCCTGTAAGAGGACATATCAGGGGTAAGAGAGTCTTTATATCATTCCCATGGGCAGTGACAATGTAAGTCTCTATTAGAAGTCAACTCAAAGTGCCTTTTCTATAGGGACAGAAAAACTTCCTTTCATAAAAAAAAATATATATACATATACACACATTTAAAATTTAGATTAATATATTTTATTAATATTATATTTAAAAATATAAGTATAAAAGTATAAGTATAAATATAAATATAAATATATATATGATCTCCTAACAGGGTTGAAGTTCTTGTTTTATTTTTGGAGTGTGTGTATTATGGAATTTATCTACTTGAAGGAGCTGATAGTATAACTTAAGTAATTTCTGGTTATATTTTCTTTTTCTTTCTATAAATACACATTGTACCAAAACATATCTGACTTTCTGGAGTGACTTTGTGGTTAGACAGTTTCAGGGACAGCGATGTCATCTGTGTATCATGCTGGGACCTTTTGCCTATTGCTCCACTTTCATCATTTCTGGATCCTCCTTTGCAAACTTGGCCCCACAATCCTTTGCCATATTTCCTTAGGCCACAGCCATGACCATGTTTTGCATTCCCTACTTTGGCAAAACCCATCCAAGGGCATTTAAAAGATCTCACCCTGTACCCCTAAATCTGACTGTTCATAAACCACCTCATCTGTCTCTAAGTGAAGATTTTTCAAATACATTATGGTCCCTACCTTGAGTTAAAGAAAGAGAGCACCTCCTGACATTCCTTAACTCTGGGCTTTATCAGGGCAGTCGTCCCAGTCATCCTGTCTTCTATTCCTTCCTTTCTTTGTTGTCTCTGGGCTGAGAGCCCACCCTTGACCTTTAGAAATGTTAGGTCTAGTGGTCTCTTTCCCTTTTGTCAAGGCCTTTCTCATCCTTCAAGATCACTACCTTTTTCCTAATAAATGTCTTTCTTTTCCAATCAATATTCACATGTCTGCTTCATTTGAAAAACAAAAGTTCTAACACTCTACCAGTCTGACTATAGGAGCAGCCCTTGTTTTGTTTTCAATTTGCATTTTTAGATGAAAAGCATTTCTTCTTTAGTGTCCAAGTCCACGGTATTCTTAGAGACAGTGTAAGTCTTTTGGAATTTCCTTTTATAAAATCTCGACTCAAAAAGACCATCTTCTTTGTAAAGATCCTCTGATAACCCTAGAGGTTTGAGCCAATAGGCTAGGTTTCTGAAATCCACAAACTTTATCAGAAATTATACAATTACTGATCCAGAATTAACATAAATCTTCAGAGCATAGAGTAATTCTCTGTGCTTGAGGGCTTGCGTGCAGCCCTCCTGGACCTGAGAGGGAGTCCTGCCAACAGTAAGTTTCTTCTGTATCTATAAAGAGGAAGAGAATGTGGGCAGCCCTGCCCTGCCCTAGTAATGGCACCAGAACAAAAAGTCTCATGCACATGTGCTCTGGAGCTTTTACAATTTATACTCCTAGATGAGAAACAGAATGAAGGAGAGAAGAACAAATGGGTTTCTGCCTGAAATCTCACACTCTTTAGTAATCCCCGAGTCTTTGCCTTCCAGCACCCGAGGGGCTAATCTTTAGGGCAGGTGAAAACCCACCCATCTTTGTTAGTTTTGAAGCCTACAGATTCACACTCTGAAATTTAGAAATGTAGCTTACTATAAAGGATTTAATTCCAGGCATCTGCTTACCCAGAGCACTAAGCACGGCTTATCTGAGTCCTGAAGCCAATGGATGCCACCAGGATAAGTCACAGGGTTTGATTTCTTCATGTTGGACATTGCCTCTCAGAGGTCACTGTTGTAGCCAGCCTGGTAGCATTCTGAATAACACAGTGTGCACTGCACATTTGAGAGTGTTACCCAATAGCCCTCCTCCTAGGCTGGTTGTGCGTGATTGATAAAAATTTCCTGAAAGACACAGAGCCCCCTGAGTCAGAAGGTATGGTACAGAGGGACATTCTTCCCCTCTCCCCACCCCAATCCCAGGACATGGCAAGCACAGCCACAATTACCATTTAGAGGAAAGATTCCATGCAAATGTGAGGGAGTTCAGAGGTGGAGGGTGCTGAGAAGGAGTCAAAGGCTAGTGGGCATCCTGGCAAGGCTGACAAAATGTTTTCCCCCTTGCTTTGCATTTCCTTGTCTGTGCTCCTTCTTCCAGAAAAGTTGGCATCTCCTGTGGTTGTGGAAGGGCAGTACAACGTGGGTCTAGAATTTGCTGCATCCTAGCTTCTGGGAACACACAATTCATCCTCTTAATTCATCAATTCCATTTGTGAATTTGCCTACTTGCTAAAATTTATTTGTAACACCCCAAATCAACACTCATGGTACTTTTGCAGACATTCACAGACATGCACAGAGACACAAAAAATTAGTCACCAAATGAACACCTTCTAAGTTGTTGTGAAATGAGGCAATGCTGTCTTCTTATTGCAGCTCTCATATTGTAAACAAGGTCCTTTTCATGGTCTGTTTAGTGCCACATTTTGCATTTCTGTGCTTTATTTTTGGTGACTTTGCTGTTTAAATTGGCCCCCAAACTTAATACTGAGGTGCTGTTTAGTGTTCCTAAGTGCAGGAAGGCTGTGATGTGCTTTATGGAGAAAAATACATGTGTTAGAGAAGCTTTGTTTAGATATAAGATTTTGTGCTGTTGGCTGTGAGTTTGATGTTATTGAGTCAACAATATATATTAAACAAGGTATCTTTAAATAGAAACACATTTATTTATCAGTTCATGAAAATGTCATGACTAGTGACTCACAGGAGATACATGACCGGTATCTCTCCGAGAGCAATGGCTCAGTATTTGCAAATCAGAGTTTGTGGTGACTTTATAGAACAGAACTACTGTGAATGATGAGAGTCAGCTGTATTTGATTGGAATGAGAGTTATAAAGAATGAGATTTGTTCTCTAAATTTTATGGGTATCACTGGGGCTGGTTATGTGATAATGCTTGGGCATTTGAAAAAATAAGATGCATAAAGGATATGATTGGATGAAATAAACTTTGGAGGGGTTTCTAGTAGAAAAGGAACAAGCCAGTGTTAAAAGGATCCAGGGCTCCTCTGGCTGAGAACCAGAATGAGAAAGTAAAGTAGGAAATGATTTGGAATTTTGGTCTTTAATTCAAAGTGAATTAACCCAGGACTTTAACTTTTCTTTGAGCTTTTAATAATGAAGGACAATTTAAATTAGGGACTTTTTTGTTGCTGATATAGTCCTTTGGATTTATTGTTCAATTTATATTGGTCTCTATGGATATTTCATTTGGGCATAACTTAAGACTAGAGGAAGATTAAGCCATAATTTTCACACTCAGTTGCAGAAATGTATTCCAGGTCCTGTGCTGACCAACTGCAGAGCCAACTGGGGACCAAAACTGATTTTTTTTTCTCTCCTGGAAACAGAGAAGTTTGGTGCTTTTTCTAAAGAACAGCCTCAAAGTATAAAAGTAGGACTTTTCCTATCAACCACTCCTCACTTCTCTCAAAGAGGATAGTCACACCCAACTACATCATAGGACTTGAGGGCTAAGTTCAAAGAGTAAAGAGAACTAACAGTTGAGAAATATGAGGAAGTACTTCATTTTCCCTTCTTCCTGTTTCCCTGACGGGGCTTCTCTTACTGCTAAGACTGGGTGGGGTTCTAACTTTCAAGCAGCATCTTATTGGGGAGATAGAATTATTGCTCTAAAATTCTGTCAGGGTGGCCCACCACCCCTAATCCCCCTCTGTCCCCTCCTTTTTATATAGCAAACTCAGGCTTACCTTGTTCATATAATCAGGAGGGTAAATCAGGGTCTCATGGTTCCAACAGTATGCTCAAAGAAGGTTCTGCTTTCCCCCTAATTCAGATTTACTGTTGCAGTTGATTGTATATCTTGGTCCATAGCATATGTTTTATGTGTATTCTTCAAGAGCTGGAACCCAGAGGGGATTAGTGCCCTCAAACCCATCAAGAAGGAACACAGAGTTTAGCTGGAGCTAATGTCAGGGGAATGACTGTGAAGTTGTGAAGGAGTCACATCACTAGCTGGAGGAATCCAACATCACTAGGCAGAGGAGTAGAAGGCAAACTAAATTCAATCTGCCAGTGATTTAATTCACAAACCATCTGCCCTGCAAAAGGGATGGGTGGCTTCAAAATATCTTCTTGCCACTCTATCTTCTGTAAGTGAGCATCTGGCTTAGTTCTTAATAGCTATCTGAGAACTAGGACCCGGCACTGGAGAAGGGAGAGACTCAGATTCCTTGGCCTAATAGGTAGGGAGGAGGGTTCAGTTTGAGGCAGTCAGGACGGCCCTGATTCTGAAGGTGTGGTGAAGAATGAAGTCTTGCAGGGCTGCAGCCTGACACGTGTGTGCTTGGGGAGCTGCTACCACTGGCAAAGTCACTGTGAATGGTACAGAAGGGATTTCTAGATTCTCCTTGTTGGAGGAAAGGGGCTTTTCAAAGACCAGAGCCTAACCCTCTCAGTTCCTCTTCAGGGTTGAAACCACAAGGTGGCAAACTCCTGTCTCTTAGCAGAGGCTGAGCTGGGAAGATAGTCTATAATTTTACAAGCAAGCTTTTCTCAAACATTTGTTAACATGGAGCAGGATGGTAGGTAATTTTGATTTCTTCTTTATATTTTCCATGAACATATATTTAATTTGTTATATTAGAGATTATAGATATTATCATATATATTAATAGGCATTACATATTATATTATGTGTTATGAGATTTATGATCTATATTTAATTTTATTATATATCAACTTATATTCAGAAAAAATGCATTTAATTTTTAACTAAGTAGAGGATAACACCTAGGATCCTGTAAGAGTTAGCATTTCCATGAAATTCTGAAACATTTCAAGAGCAATAGAAGTTTAGAATTAATGAGCTAAAGTTTTCAGAGAATGATGAATATTTGGTCTCTGTACAGCGCCAGACTAGAACTGAGTAAAGTGTTGTTTTCCAGAGTATGGGCATTACTTATTGTCATCACTTGAGTTCACACAGATGAACTCCCTCATTTAACTTTAAGTTGAACCTTAGCTCTCCAAACCAATAACTTTGTCCCTGCAGCTGTAGAGCACCCTGAATACCTGTCACTCCCACCTAATGAAGTTACAAATATTTTAATTTCTATGTAACTGACTTTCATTGAAATGCTCCTTTTGTATGTATCACACTGGTAACAACAAACATTTCCTTCATATATAAAGTAGTTTCATAACTTTTTCATTCTAGATCACACTGGAACATATCAGAACTTACTAGGGAATGACATCATCAAAAGAACAGAATGAGAGTTTTCTACTGTCCTTTTCTCAAAGAATATTGATTTGAATATCACTCATGGATGAAAGTCCCTTTGTGAAGTCTGAGTTTGCTGGAGAAGTTCTAACACACACACACACACACACACACACACACACACAATCTGATACTGGACACATTGAACAGAGTAAAGGGAACAGCACCACTTTACCCACATCATCCCTCCCCTAGGGCAGCATGGCTCAGTGTCAAGAGACAATTTCTTGACTCATGATTTCTCCTATGGGAAAATATCAGGGCATGCAGTCGAGCACCTTGTTTCCCTTGCTATACAGGATGCTGCCCAAGAGGCCCACTTTTTTCCCCCTTGCACAGATTAATGGGGTGTATGGCATGACAGGAGAGGAGGGAGCAAGAAGAAGCTTGGAGAACAACAGGCAGGGCTCTCAAAGGGCATCAAAGAGACACAGAGCCTACGGACCACTTTGCACATGCCATCAGGAAGTTCACCCAAGAGCTGCTGGTAACAGGTCACCAACAGATCTCCCAACTGGTCCATGGGCACCCCCAATGTTCTGTGCACGTCACCCACATACAATCTGCACCCCCCACCTGTGCTCCCTGTGCATCTCATTGAGGGTGGTGCGAGTGATCCTGTGCATATAGCTGGTGAACACATACAGGAAGCTGATTTGACTCTACAGGATTGAGAGAAAGCACACAAACTTGATCATTTAGCATCATCCTAGGAAGAGCAAATGAGAAGCTGCCAGTGCCTACTCTGGCTTTGGAGGATGAAGAGAAGGGACACAATCTCAAAAATTCCCCCTGAAGAGGGAACAAGAAATGGAGCAAGCATATCCATAGAAGGTAAGAGAAAGCCTCAGAATCTCTAAGAGGTCTGGCAGAAATATAACCCTTGAGAATCTAGTTAGTAAAGACTGGAAGAGGTGATCACTTCTTCAAATGTGAAGACAATAATGCAAGACTTCAAAAGCATGAAAAAATCAAGAAAACATGATGCTATCAAAGGAAAAAATAACTTTTCAGTAACTGATCTCAAAGAAATGGAGATCTGCAATTTCCCTGGTAAAGAATTCAAAATTGTTTTAAGGAAGCTCAGTGAGCTACAAGAAAACACAGAAAGACAATTTAACAAAATCAGGAAAAAAAATACATGAACACAGTAAAAGTTTAACAGGGAGACAGAAATTATGAAAAAGAACCAAACAATTTTGGGAACTGAACAATACAATGAATAGTAATAGTAATAGTAATAGTAGCAGTAGTAGTAGTAGTAGTAGTAGTAGTAGTAGTAGTAGTAATAATAATAATAATAGGCAATAGAGAAAGCATCACAGCTTTAATCCAGCAGAAGAAAAAAATCTGCAAAGCATAAGATAGATCATTTGAAATTATCCAGTGAGAGGAGAAAAAGAATGAAGAGCAAAAAAGAATAAAGAAAACCAATGTGAAGTATAAAATACCATTGAGAGTCCATAAGGGGTAGAGAGGGAGAAAGGAAAAGAAAGCTTATTAAAGAAATAATGGCTGAGAACTTTGCAGATCTGGGGAGAGATCTGGACATCCAAGTTCATTAAACTCATAAATTCCCCCTCTCTAATTTTGTCCCCAAAAGATTTTCTTTAAGATCCATTAAAATAACTGTCTAAAATCACAGACAAAGAGAAAAAATTTTAAAGCAGCAACAAAAAATTTCCTCAGAAGGATATTAGTGGATTTCTCAGCAGAAACCTTACAGGCCAGGAGAGAGTAAGATGATATACCCAAATCGATGAGATGGAAAGAAAAACTGCCAACCAAAAATATTATACCAGACAAAGGTGTTGTTCAGAAATGAAAGAAAAATAAAGGATTTTCCTGGCAAACAAAAACTGAGGAAGATTATCACCACTAGACCTGCCTTACAAGAAATGTGAAAGAAATTCTTCAAGCTGAAATAAAAGGATGCTAATAAGTAATATGAAAACAAATAAAAATATAAAACACACTGGTAAAGGCAAGTACGTAATTAAATTCAGAATATTCTAATATAGTGGTGTGTTGCTCACTTAACCCTAGTATAAAGGTGAAAAGACAAAAGTATTAAAGAGAGCTATAGCTACAACAATTTGTTAATGGATATACAATATAAAAAGTATAAATGTGACATCAAAATATAAAATGTGTGTGTGGGGAATTAAAGGGTAGAGCTTTTGTATGTGATCGAATTTAATTTGTTATTGGCTTAAAATAGATTGTCATATCTATAAGATGATTTATGTAAGCCTCATGATAACCGCAGTAGATATATAAAAGATAAAGGGAATTAAAGCATACCACTGTGAAAAATCATCAGTTCACAAAGACAGATGGTGAATTAGAAAAAAAGAAACAAAGGAAATACAAAACAGCTAAAAAAAACAATAAATGCTTACCTATCAATTAATTCAAATGTAAATGGATTAAAATATCCAATCAAAATTTATAGCGACTGAATGATTAAAAAACAAGACCCAACTATAGGCTACCTACAATGAACTCATTTGAGTTTTAAGGACACATATAGGTTCAAAGTGAAGAGAAAGAAAAAGATATTTCATGCAAATGGAAACCAAAGAGAAGAGGGGGCAGTTATTCGTCTATCAGACAAAATAAACTTTAAGTAAAAAATTGTAATGAGGCAAAGAAGGTCATTATATAATAATAAAAGAGTCAATCATTAAGAGGATATAACAATTGTAAGTATATATGCACCCATGATTGGGGTACCTAAATATATTAAGCAAACACTAATAGTTCTGAAGGGAGAAATAGACAATACAATAATAGTAGGGGTCTTCGGTACTCCAACTTTCAACACTGAATAGATCATCCAGACAGAAGATTAATAAGGAAACACTAGACTTGAACTATACTTTAGATCAAATGGACCTAACATACATATACAGAACATTTTATCCAACAACAGTAGAACAAGTAGAATATACATTTTTCTTAAATGAACATAGAACATTCTTCAAGATAAGTCACATGCTAGGTTACAAAACAAGTCTTAGAAAGTTTAAAAAGATTAAAATTATATCAAACATATTTTCCAATCAAAACAGTATGAAATTAGAAATCAATAACAGGAAGAAAATTAATAAATACATGAAAATGAAACAACAAAATTTTGAACAACCAATGGGTCAAAAAAGAAACCCAAAGAGAAAATTAAAAAACATCTTGAAACAAATGAAAATGAAAACATGAATGCCAAAACTTACAAGATGCCAGCTAAAACAGTTCTAAGAAGAAAGTTTATGGCTATAAATGCCAATATTAAGAAAAAAATGCCTCAAATAAACAACCTAATTTTATATCTCAAGAAAAAAAGAGAAAACAAAGTAAGTACAAAGTTAGCAAAAGAAAGGGAATAAAAAATATTAGAGCAGAAATAAATGAGATGAGAAAAACAATAGAAATGATTTGTGAAACTAAGAGCTGATTTTTGAAAAAGCAAACAAAATTGACAAACTTTTAGCTAGACTGAGAAAAAAAAAGAAGACTCAAAAATCAGAAATGAAAGAGGAGACATTACAACTGATAACAAAAATGCAAAAGTTCAGAAGAGTCTACTCTGAGCAATTATACACCAAGAAATTGGATAACTTAGAGCTAAGAATAAATTTCTAAGCACATACAACCTACTAAGACTGAATCATAAAAAAAGAAAAAGAAAATCTGAGCAGACTAATAACAGGAAAGAACATTGAACCAGTAAACAAAAATCTTCCCAACGAAAAAAGGCCCAGGTTTCACTGGTCTCTGCAATGATTTTTTTGGATATGATACCAATAGCATAAGCAACAAAAGCAAAAATGAACAAGTGACACTACATCAAACTAAAAAGCTCTGCACAGCAAAGTAGGCAATCGACAAAGCAAAAGGGCAACTTATAGAATGGGGGAAAATGTTTGCAAAGTATATCTCTGATAAGGGGTTGATGTGCAATATATATAAGCTCATATAACTCAATAGCTATTATTAATATTAATAATAATAATTTTAAAATAGGCAGAGGAACTGAGAGATATTTTTTTTAAGAAGACATACAAATGACCAATAGATACATGGAAAAAAATACTCAACATCACTAATCATTAGGAATATGCAAGTCGAAGCCACAATGAGATGTCACCTCACATCTGTTAGAATGTCTGTCATCAGAGATGCTAGCTCTTATTAATGTGTTTAACCAGGATATTACACCCTTCTTTAAGTGTTCTCTTTAGAGAATAATGGTTGAATTAATCAACCATTTGGCTCCATCTTTAGTAAATGGCAAAGCTTTTTTTTTTTTTTTTAAAGCACATTATTGTTCTGCCTTTCTGTTTTGGGTACCCATTATGTTCCAGACTACTTGTGGTTGCAACAGTTCTCATATAACACCTTGAGAAATCTGTTAAAAGTTTGCAAAGGTAAATTATTTCAACGGGACTAATGGCCAGTGGGTCAAACCAAGAGGTTACTACATATGTTTAGCAATACTGTGTTTTCTCGAAGTAGCCATTGCTCCACTGGCATTAGCAATTGAATTAACTCCAGTACAATGAGAGACTGCACATTAGTATTATTCACTTTGACTATAAATCATCAAAAATATTTGTGGAATTTTTTCATAACCAAATTTGCACCCATTATGCACCCATAGTGATATTGCAAATATGATAGTCAGCAGAAACACCTTTTCAGAATCATCTAACTGTGGTACCCAAATACTCATCTCTACTGTTTTGCACATAAACACGAGCACCTGAAAAAAAGTGTCAGGAGCTGCTGAAAGAGTTCTTGGATTCCCAAGGGTGTATTTTCTTTCGACAGCCTGCATTTTCATATCATTGAATGCGTGGGCAAAACATTAGGGTAATTTGTCACAACCTAAGGAGGTATTGTTGGGTCTTAATTAATTTATGAAATAAAATTTTCTGTATCAGGTATTCTTTTAAAGAACTCTGTAACAGATATTTCCCTAAAAGATAACTGTAGCTATATAAAGAATACTCATAACTTAAAGGGAACAAAAGAACATGAATGAACCATATTACCTTCACCAATAGAATTAAGCAAAATTATATTTCATATAATTTTTGGAATTCGTATGAAATATTCTAACATTGAGATTAAAATACAGGCTAGCTTATAGTTAGTCCAATGTTTTTTTTCTTTCTTTCTTTCTTTCTTTTCTTTTTTTTCTTTTTTTTTTTTTTTTAACCAAGGGCTGCATCTGAGTTGTAATTTGGGTAGCTAGTTCTGCTGCCTAACATAACAAATAGCACTCATCAATCATGGAACTCTTGCACCAATTCTGGATTGAGTTTCAGATTCCTTCTGAACATAGTACATCAGGAAACCACTGCCAAAGGATCAGAGTAGACCATAAGTTGGAATCTGTTAGTCAGTTTTAATTTTTTTTAGTCTTCTCCATTCTATTTTTATTAGCTGATCACATTACAGTATAGTAACATGTTAAGATGATGATTTTGAGAAAATATCAGGGAGCCTGCTGTGTGACTCTTAGAGCCATATATGTGTAACATTGGATCTGAGTTATCACTGTGAAGATGGAAATTAATAGCAATACAAAAGAATGTGGTAGACTGCCTTGGATGTGTGTGCACATGAGAGATGGGAGGGTAAAGATGAGTTCAGGAAGCAGGAAGGGAACAAGAAGTTGAAGATGACATCAGAATTTGAGATATAAGGAAGTAGAAATAGAGAAGAACAATGGCAAGGAGAGTTTATAGGAACAATTTAATTTAACTATGGATGTGACAAATCGTTTGCTTTAGTCAGAAACTCACGTGCATTTGACCTTCAAAAGAGCAAAAATAAACTCTTCGGTAGAGGAAGAAACACCTGGGGTGGAGATGTACATCTGGAAGTCATCTACGGGGCAGGCGTGAAAAGGTAAGTGAGGCTACAAGTTGGGACAACAAGGCTGTGAAAGAGAGAATAAGATGGAGAAAGCAGAAATGGGGCTCTGAATGAGTCAGGATAGATGACCACAGGTAAACGGTAGCTAGAAGAAGACAGTAAGCAAAATGAAACACAGAGGAGCATTTTCTGAAAAATATGATTGCTGAGAAACATAAAATGAAAACAGAGTCACTCTTTTTAGTAAAGAGAGGCAGACTGACTAAAAGCATCCATTGCAGCACCATCGGCAGAAGAGAGATCCAACAAATTGCTTACTTGATTTTGAGGTCTTGATGACTGTCAAATGGAAGCCTTGGCTGTCTTTTAAGACAATCTTCTTCCATTTTCCATTATATACCCATAACTCTATGGAAACAAATCTCTTGACAGACAATCACCTCTCTGCAGCAGATCCTCAGACCTCTTCTCACCTAGCCTCTCATCAGCACCTGACATTGTTGACCTCTTTCACTTAACTCCTCTCTCTTTTGAAATTTTCATGAGCAAGCCAGTCTTGGTTTTCTGTTAACCTGTTGACTCTTCTCTCCCTTCCCCTTCAATTTTTGCCTCCCTCCCCTCTCTGTGGCTGTTAAATATTAAAGTTGCCAAAAGCTTTATGCTCATCTCTCTTTTCTTCTCACTCTATATTCTCTCCCTGATCCCACCTACATTTATGGTTTAAATGAAGACTTAAGTACTAACAACTCCCAAGTTTATATACACATCCTCAGTTTCTCCTTTGAGTCTATAGATTCAGTTACCTACCTGATTTTCACTACAAGTCTTTCCCAACTCAACGTCTCTGAAACCAAATTCAAGTTATCTTTCCCACAAAACAAAACAAGCAAGCCTTGGTCTTCTTCCTCTGTTCCACAGCTTAATACATGGTCTTCTGTTGGTACACGATCTGGAAACCTCTCCTTTTCTCTCACATCAATTGTGTCACCAAGTCCTGCTAATGTTACCTCTTAAATACCTTTTCTCTACCTCTGCTAGCATCACTTTAGTTCAAATTACTCATAACTATCACCGTCTCTATTGAAACAACCTTATCACTAATTTTTCTATTTTGAACATTTCCCTTGAGTTCTTTAATATGTCCGTCATTGAGAAGTAAGTTCTGTGTTCTGGCCCCTTCAGTCTGAGTGCACTTGGAACTACACTGCCCAATTGAGCATTATTAAAGTGTCACTGTGTGACTTCAAAGCTGGATCATAAAAGATAAGGCAGGTTTATATTGCTCTCTGGAACACTCACCCTGGGGAACTGAGATGCTGAGATCACCATGCTGTTATAAAACCCAGACACATGGAGGCACCACATGCAGGCATTTTTGCTTGGCAGTTCTAGTCTTGTGTTATCTTAGCAAACACCCAGGCCAGTGAGTGAGCAAGTCTTTTAGATGATTCTAGCTTCTGGCTGTCAATTCATCCCCAGTTTTTGAGGCTTCCCAGCTAAGACTCCAGACATTATAGAGAAGCAGCAAAATCATGCCCTTTCTTTCTATGTTCCAACTCCTGCCACTTTTCTGCCTCCATGCCCAGGACCAGTTCAAGTTCCAGAAGCACTGAATCAGTCAGGAGGATGAGATGGTTGTTCTAAGCTCATAAATTTTAGAAATAATTTGTTATTCAGCAGTTAGTAATGAAAACACTGACATGTCCCGTTTATCTCTGCACATTGTTTTTTTTTTTTTAGCTTAGAACAACACAAATTTATAATTTTATAGAGTTGTACTTAAATCCAAAATGGGCCTCAGAGACTAAAGTAGGTTGTTGGCAGGGTATTGTTTCTTCTGGAGGATCTAGGAGAGAATTTATTGCCATACTCTTTTCAGCTTCTAGAAACCACGCACTTTCCAAGGTTTGTGGCACCTTATTCTGTCTTCTGCCAGCAATAGTGTAATGAGTTCTCCTTATGCTGCCATCTTTCTGGTTCTCTTCTACCTTCCTCTTTCCTTTTTAAAAACTCTGGTGATTACAACAATCCCACCTAGATAAGCCAGGTTACTCTCCCTATCATTAAGTCAGCTGGTTAGCAACTGTAATTCCACCCGCAACCCTAATTTTCTTTGCCATGGAATGTAACATATTCACAGGTTCGGATGATTAGGACACTGGGTTATAACTCACAAAGAATTTACTAGGTTTTTACCTGAGACTTCTTAGGGTAGTAGTATCTCATGTACATCATTGAGTTATATAATAATTTTAATGAATATAAAGAACTTTGTAGGATAATGCTTGACACATAGTAAGCTTTCAAAACTGTTAGCTAAGATTAAAATTTTGGTAATCTCCTAGTAGTGCTTAAATTTTTTGACAAAGTAATTGAACAAACGTTCTTTCTTATTTTAAATGATACACATGCTTCTCATTTGTTCTTGTCCATGAATAGTCAGAGTAACCTCAACTTAAAATTCTTCAGTTATGTCCTGCTGCTCTGAGGCAAAAGATCAACATTCTCAACATGACCGATGAGGACCCAACAAGGCATCTCCACTGTCACCTTGTGGCATGCAACATTTACTCTCTCTTTTTCAGCCATGCTGGCCCTTTTTCCATTCTCTGAGATTTTCATGCTCCTTCCTGCCATGGTACTTTACATACTTCCTTTATTTAAATGCTTTTCCCTCCTCTCTTCACCCTATTGATGGCGATTCAGCCTGCAAGTCACAGATCAATCAGGCTTTCTCAGGGAATAAGCAAGAGGTGAGTTTTTTCAATTTATATTCAATATTATACTATAGGCCCTAGCCAGTGTAATAAGACATGAGATAAAATACATAAATATTGGGGGGAAAAGAAAAATTATCTCTTTTTTCCCCAAAAGCAATGAGTGTTTGCAAAAGGAAACTAAAACAAAAGTGTTAGAGTTAATAAGTGAATTTACAATAGGATATAAGATCAATATATAGAAATAATTGTTTTTCTATGCACTAGCAGTGAACAGTTAGAAAAAATATTTTTAAAAAATATTACTTACAATATGTGTAAAACCTTTACACTTCAAACTTCAAAACTTTGCTAAGAGAAATGTAAGTAAATATAAATGAAGAGATGTGGTTTTGGATTGAAAGTCTAAATAATTATAAGATGTCAGTTCTCTTCAAATTGATCTACTGATTCAATGTAATTCCAAGTAAAATTTCTAAAGATTTTTTTTTGCAGAAATTAGCAAGCTGATTCTATTATTTATATACAAATATAAGGAACCTGGAATAGCCAAAATAATTGTGAAGAAGAAAAAGGTTAGAAGACTTACATCACCTGATTTTAATATTTACTGTGAAGCTGTGGTAATCAAGACTGTGTACTACCAGCATAAAGACAGACAAATGAATGAGAGATAAAATAGAGAGCCCAGAAATAGACCCACACTTGTATGGATTTGACTAGGACTCCATAGTACTTTATTGAGAAAAATACTTTTTTAAGAAATGAGAATAGAAGGGCTGAATGTCTATATAGAAAAAATTAACCTAGATTCATATTTTACATTATATTAAAACTTAAATTTAAAATTAAATTAAGAAATTTTCTAGAATAACATGTGGTTTCTCAAAAATATAGTTTATGGATTTCTATATTAATATGCAACAAGAGACACCTGGATGTGTTTCTGTGAAGATGTGATTTTAAATGGCCTCAGGGGGCAAAACCTTTAGCTGATACAAGGAACACATGAGTAGTAGGTACTATTGATTCTCATGCCTTATGCTGTCCTTTGTAATATCTGAGCAGACTCTTCAGTTTTGTTCTCTGGTGGGCAGATCGAGTGGTGAGGCTGTTTCTAAAAATAAGTACCCAGTGTGATAGTATTATTCTCAAATTGTTAAAATCATAATATCCTATGAATAGACAGGATCTGTCAAAATTTAATTAATGAAGGAAACAACAGTATGTTAGGACTCAGTCCATAAGGTTATAAGACACTGGAATTTATGTAAGAAGTGGGGAAGGGAATTTGGAGATAATATTGCTAATTTGATAGAAAATTGCATAAACCATTTCCTTGTTTTATCTTGTGTATCAGACAAAAACAACTTACTTCACCTGTCAGTTTTCTATAATGTAATCTCTGACTTTACAGAGTTGCTGTGTTAGCTAATACTTGTCAAAAATAGAAGTCTGTTGTGTCTGTAGCACCCAGGAATCCAAGAGCCCATGGAATTGCCACTCCTGGGGGACACAGGGAAAAATAACTGCGCTTTCCAGTTAAACAGTTGGGTAGAAAGGCTGAGGGTTTTTGAAGAGAGGAGGTTGGTTTAGCCTCTGAGCTTTCTTACAAATTAGCATTGCAGCTTGAACATCTGAAATCTCCGAGGATCATGACTTACATTTGTAAATGACAGGATTGTTTTCACCCTAGCAATATAAGTATGGGATGGGCTCAAGGCAAGATTGTGAAGTAGAATTTTGCCAGGAGCCCTTTTTACAAATAATTCTAGGCAACTCTGGTTAATTTGGTCTTGGAACCACTCATTGAGAAATGCTGCTTTGGAACCTCTTTCTGTTAAATCCCTCTTACCTATAAGTTAGGCAGGAAAAGAAAGCTATACTGATTCATACTAAAATGTGAGTGACTAATAGGAAGTACTTCTGTTCAGTCTGTTAGTTACATTTCAGCAGGAATGCATATTTAAAGGAATGATATTTCAATGGTGGTGGTGAGGTATCTTCCCAGGCTCTCCCAAATCACCTCACATGGCAGAGGGATGTAAGGAAACTAGCCCTCATGGAAAAAAGCATGCGTTCTATAAATAATGAATGAGCAAGTCTTCTCTTGAATATAGAGTTTATATTGGTAAAAGCTTCTCTGATACACACATTATTATTTTTTTTAAACAGCATCCTATATAAATTTAGAACTCTTTTGAAGCTCATCTGGGCCAGATAATAGATCAATGAGATAGAGCCACATCTTATAACTGTATAACTCTATAATTTTATAAAGTGCTCTTCCTATAGGTTCTCCCTCTATCCCCTCAGCAACCCTGTAAGTACTATCACTGTCTTTAGTTTCAGAAAGCCTGCTTTGCTCAAGAAAGTGGTAGAGCTAGGACCCAAACCCATGTCCTCTCATTTTAGCACTATATCATCCTGGTACTTCAGAGCGGTCCCTGATTTTAGAACTGACCTTGTATAAACCCTTCTTTGGACCTTTCGTGCGTCATCATAGCTAATGGGCCACCACTTCTAACCCATCTAGTATCTTCTGCTTCACAAGAAATCAAATTTCTAGTGTTTGTAACTACCCAGCTAATTTGTAGCAGATGTCTGGTTTCATGTTGAAAAAGAACTTTTTTTTTTCTATTGGGAAATATGTATCTTGACTGGGAGTAGTAAAGCAGTTTTCATTATTTAGGAAAAGAGAGTAAAATTTGAACTTGAAGCAGCAAAGCCAAGCAATACAGTTTGCAGGTGTAGGAGTGGAGAGAGGGGAAAATGAAGATGTTAGGAGGGAGAGAGGAGAAAAAAATGCGCAAAGATAGGAATATGGGAAGAGGCCAAAGAGAAAGGATAGGAGCCAAGAAATATGAGTGATTGCTTTCAGGGAAGAGGGTTGGGGTGAGGCTGTGTCACCCAGCAGGTGGCAGGTGGAGAGTTTCTAAGCTGGATGGCTCTAAACAGCTTAACTGCTTCTTAGGGGAAGTAGTTACATGGGGAGTGTGGTATAGAAGAGTCTTGTGCTGCACATGCCCAGTTGTGATACCATCAGAAGGTGGCCCTTGTGTCAGAACAGCTTTCAAACCCCTGTTTGTAAGGACCCTTGGGGAACGTGTTGTCAAAGCATATTGCTGCAGTCTGAACAGAAATCATATCAACTCAGAAATACAGTGCATTCAGACTTTCCCCAGGGACAACAACAAAAGATTCTTCAACATGAGCAGCGGCAATTGTTTTAAAGGAACAGGGGGCATTGCTGAGCTGTCAGGGCAGGCAGAGTGCCTCCTTGGTAAATATAGGTGACTTAGGCTTATCTCCAGGTGACAGGAAATAGGGCGGACAGTCAAACCTATGCAAGCCCTTTACTGTTCTGTCGGACGAGGTTTGTTGTTTTTAAGTAACTTTGAGGGCGGATTTATGGGCAGAAAAGATTTTATGTGTTTATTTTGGCTTTAAAACTAATATTCAATTTATCAAGTTAAAAATTCAAAAATCAAGTTTATTATGGATGAAAGTTCAGCTTAAAAATCCTATTATGTCATTTATAAATCTAACACATTTTAATAAACTGTAACACTAGATTATCCCATTTACAAATTTAATAAACTAAATATCTTCATGTATTATTATACCATGTTTATAAATTTAATGTATTTTATTTTCTTTCTTAAGTACTTTGACTATAATCTTCCCCCTAAATAAATAAGTTCTTATATATTTAAATTTTCTTAGAAATTCCAAAGCTACATATAAACTTAAATGCTGTAGGGGAGGAACAAACTTTTTTCTGTTTTCAAGATTCTTCTTACTGGTCTAATTATCAAATAAATATGACACAGATTAACACGAAAAAATAACCAAATTTAATACATATGTGTGTATGGGAGCCCTACATGCATGAGAGGTTCAGAGGTAGAAAGGGAGCAAGGGATGAGGTAAAGTGCCTTGGTGGGCTTCAAAGAGTCATTGCAGGAGGGTAATAAGAACAGATATTTAGCAAATAGAAGTTTGCCCTGCCCTACACATAGACCAGAGAAGTTATCTCTGTTAGTATTAAGCAAGGCCCCTAATTCATGTTCTTCTAGGCAGCTAAAGGGAGAGGCAGAAGTTTTTCTTGAGCCTGAAGCTAAAAATGCCTTTTGCTCAGAGTAAGCTGCATACCACTGAGGCCCATCTTGGGTGGTCTGTTCTGAACCCCTGTAGTGCTATATATCAATTTTGTAAGGATTCCACTTAAAATTGCAAATCTTAATTAATCACTCAATTAGATCTTTTAAAAGAAAGTTATAGGACTGCCATTCCCATAGGTCAATTTTTTAGGTGTTACAAGTACATAATTTCAAATATGCAGATTCCTTTTCACACACAAAATAGTATACTATGGTCTCAATTCTCATTACAAAGACATGTATACACCTTTCTGCTGAGGTCTAAATACCATTGTGTTCAACATGATCGTTAGCATCTCAAAGCTCTTGTGTGTGTGTGTTTGTGTGTGTGTGTGTGTGTGTGTGTGTGTGTGTTACCTGCTGTTGACTCAGCTCTGAATACCAGCATCCCTGTGAATAAGTGCTGCCCACAACACTCTGTCCTCAGCAGCCCTGCTCAGCCCCTGTAGACTCAGGCCTATAGCCTTTTTGTGAAGTCAGTCCATCTCATGTTTGATGTTCCTCTTTTCCTGCTGATTCCTATTATTCCCAGCATTATTATCTTTTCCAAAAATCCCTATGTTCTCATGATGTGCCCCAAAAAGGACAGCTTTAGTTTCAAAACTCTTAATGGATATTAAAACATAACCCAGTTACTTATGAATATGCCTCACAATGTGCCTTGATGTTTGGTCAAAAATTCAAGGTCATTCTACTGACAAATTGTTTGTATAGCAACATAAAAAATAAATAGCATGTATTTCTCATTTCAGCATGTGTGTTTAGATTTTTAACAAATCCGTTTGAATTCTGCATGATATCCTGAGTCTGAGGAGCCTTACCTGCTACATAAAGATACTTAGCATGGACAGATAGATACTCACATGTTAGAGTCAAGATGCTGGTGCCCAGAGCAAGCAAAATAAGGAAAGCAGCCTCGGGGTTACAAGCCAAGAAAGCATTCAGGTTTTGTGGTGAGGAATTAATGAGAGTATTTGTAAAGTCACTAGCAGAGATTCCAGTAAATAATAGGTGTTGAGAAAGCTGGTTGGAAAAAGAATAGACTGACGAGCAAGTTAGAGATTTAAAAAGTAGTTTTAAATTCTTGTTGTGATCATGTCCTTTATCTCTGTCCTTACCTTTATCCTTGCACTAGTTACTGTGAGAGAGACTACAAACATTCCCCAGGTAAGCCTTACTTTGACACTCTTGCTTAGTTACTCTGCAAACATAATGTGTTGTGCATTAGTTAGGGTGGGAAATGAGACCAAAAATAGAGCAGCTTAAACAAGACACACATTTATTTTCTCTCTCAAGAAACAGTACGTGGGTAGCCAGGTACCCTGGGGGCAGTAGACAGATCTGCTTCATGAAGTCACTCAGAAATCTGGACTCCTTTCAGCTTGCTTCTCTGTTTTTCTTGTGGTGTGGTTCTCATCCTCATGCTGGGAACTGGCTCACCACTTACTCCACATTGTGGCCCATTTAGAGGATGTTTCTGCCAAACTTGTGATATCAATACTAGTGCTTATCATACAGAGGTTAGCTAAATCTACATTTCTTATGTAGACAATATAACACCTCGCTACAGCAACATTTAGTTTAAATTTTATTCTGGTACTCTATAAATATCGGGATAAAGGCTTAGCTTGTAGAACCAGAAATTATCCTATATGTAGGTAAATGGTGCTATCCATGTGTCTATGATTGGCGAGGATACTGAGGAGGGATTTCTTCCTTAAAATAGCCCCTCTGTGTGAATTTTTACTGTGAACTATGGTTCTAATCTCCCAATCTTCCTTATTGCTCCTGTGGAGGAAGTACATATCATTACTACCTTAATTAATATAATGTATGCCAAACTGGTTAGTCTATAGTCATTTGAGAATAACATCTTTAGGTCTGGAAAGGAAATCAGCAGTTATCAGGATCCACTATTGCCAGACACTGTCTAGCTTTTTTACATTATTATTTATACCATCTAACAACTTGGTATTATCCCTTTGTTTCAGACGAGGCATCTGTAACATATTAGAATTTAGGTGACTTCCTCCAGTTCAGACAATTAGAAGGGAGAAAAGAATATCACAAGACCCAAGTCAACTACTGGGAGTAAGCAGATCTGGCTCAGCAGCATTGCTGGGACTGTCCTTGAATTTGTTATAGATTAATGTGTGGCCTTGGACATAACCTATAGTATCAGCAGTCTTCATTGTTAAATGAAGAACTCAGGCATTAGATAGTCTTTAAATTATCTTTTGTTTGGGATTTCTATTCAGTTTTCACAAAGTCGACTTTTTCTGAGTATTTTGAGCAAATGCTAGCTGATAAAATCTATTTTACCAAGAAGGTTATCTGATGGCCCTTTAGCTGAGTTTCTAAAACTACAACATTGTCTTTTTGCAGGTTTTTAGAAAATATTTAGAAAATATTTAAAATCTCCTGTTTCATTATCACAGTTGGCCTTTCAGGGTCAAGTGTAAAACCTGTGATTTTGAGAAACTCAGAAGTTCTCTGAACTGATGGGGACCTTGGTTAATGAAACACAAGGCTTCCTTTCTGATTTGTTCCTCTAATAAACTATGAATCTTAGAAAGTTCATTCCTTTCTTCAGGAGCTGAATGTGAAGTTCTTATGATTTAGACCAATTTGGTAAAAAAAAATAAATAAACAACAACAACAACAACAAAACGGTAATTGCTCAAAATGCATTTTATCATCTGATAGCTCAAAACATTTATATGAACTTATGGATCATTTGCATTTTTCTTTCATAAGTTTTCAGATTTGTTTATTTAAAAAAATACATTGTATTAAAGGTCTTTTAATGCATTAAATATATTAATTCAGAACCATGCCAACGCCCTCTCACTGAAAATGTCTTTTAAAATATTTGTGTGCTGATTATCCCTCTAATCTTTTTTTGGCATTTTTCTCCTTGGCTTTAGATAATTTCCCCACAAGCATGAGTTGATCAGTGTTCTAGTAAGTGAGCGGACCTCTTGGGTCTCCTGATGCAGTGCTCTCCTGGTTGGGATTCTAGTCACCTTGGCTTTCCCAGAACTCCAACTCTGACTCTTCAACTCAGAATGACCATGGAGTTTCATCTCTTTCCCCTTTCCAGGATCACACACTAGAAACTCTCCAGGCAGTTAGAGGAGGTGTCTCATTTGCTTCCCACCTCTGAGTTCATTATTCATTGTCTCAATATTTGGTTTTAGTTGTTTTAAGAAAGAGATCAGTCTGGTCCATGTTACTTCATCTTGGCTGTAAATAGAAACCACAAAACCTGCTCTTTAAACACTTCAAATATGTCAAAAACATTTCCTATTTCTTTAAATATTGAAGTTCTACATAATATTTGATGACCATGGAGTACTTTATTAGTTTATTGATCATGTAATCAATTATTTAATTTGTATTTAGTTTTTTCCTCCCACTATTATCCATCACATTGTCAGTGAGAAGCTGAATATTTTTGAACATCGTGATTTTCTTAAATTTATTGACAGAAGAAGAATTACAGTTAAGGGAAATTTTGATTCAAATTTCAAAATTACCCTCTAAAAATGTTGTTTCAGCTTATATGTTCCATATTTCCCTATAGTTTTTGCAAGCATTGGGTGTTATAATTTTGTAAAGCTTTTTACAAATTTAATAAGTAAAAATAGTACTTTTATTGATCCTAATTTATATTTCTTAATTAATTTGGTGCATTATATTTTTAATTAGTTTATTGACAATCTCTATACCCTCTCTTTTGAAATGCTTGCTCAATTCTTTAGCTTATTAAAAAAATTAATTTGTTATTTTTTCTGTTGTCAATTTATAAAATACGTTTGTATTGAAAGTATATATATATCTGGGTATATATACATAAACTATATATAAAAGGTTTATATATGTTATATTTCAAATATTTCTTCAGGCTTTTACTTATTGTTTAGAGTATATTCAGATGTAATAAATTTTATTTGATTTTTGCCATTATGGTTTTTACCTTTATTATTATGCTTAGAAAACCAGTTTTAGTCCCACTTCATAACTAACTAAATGTTTTATTCTACCTGTTTAAAGTTTTAATTTTTTATTTTACTTTTAAATCTCTAAACAATTTGGAATTTAATTTTTTCATTAATTAAACTGTTTTTCAACTGCTTTAATATATTTTATAATGCTTATGTTAAAACTTTTATAACATTGAAATACATTTAAAACACACAACATCATTTATTTAAAACCTATTCTTTCCCCCAAATTTGATTTGCTGTCTCTTTTATTATCTTGTGATAAATTCTTATGAATGTTTAGATCTGTTTCTAGATTTTCTATTCTGTTTTATTGAGCAGTATGTCTCTTCCTGTGGCTGTTCCATATTATTTTAATTATTGAATCTTTATTGGACAACAGTAAGTCCAAGAGAGAATATCTGGAAGGATAAATCACCCATTTCCCTGAACTCTTATTATTTTTCATATTTCCTGTCTTGTCTCAAGTATTCCTGGAAAGTCAAGAAGCACGGCAGATATTGCATAATAGAGCCGTCTTCACATTGATAGTATTTGAGTTCAAATCTCAGCTCCCTAAAAAACTGCAGGGTAACTTGGCCAGTTTATTCACTTCTCCATGGCCCAGTTTACTTATCTGAAAATTAGGGGTAATAATAGTCCCTGCCTTAAAAATTTATTATAGTGATGATTATTATTATGACAGGTAGAACCAATGCCTGGCACACATTATTTGTTCTTCAATTTAATTTTGGAATTATTTTGACAAAGTTTAAAAAAAATTATTATGATTCTTATTCTTGAGTCTTTTTCTCTAAAAACATGTCTCCATTACTTGTTTCTTATGTATTTCTTTTGTCTTTTTTGTTGTTTGCATATACTATATATAACACCTATATGTATGTATGTGTGTTTATATATACATATATCTCTTGTACAATTATATTCATGTATACATTCTTAGAAATAATACTGATAGGAAATATGTAAATGTGTTTAAAATCATTAATTCTGAGTATTAGAGATAATACTTAGACATACTTAAAATTTCTTCAACGAACATTACTTATCTACTCAGAAATAAATGATTTTAAAATGACTAGTGCCTCAATATTCTGGCAGTCTATACTTCAGACCTAAGGGCACCATCTGTTAGATATTATGTACTACATATTACACAAGTATATTGGCAAATAAATTATTATTATTATTATTACTCAAAAATGTGTCAGGGAAGTTATTTTCACGAGAATTAAACAGGATCTTGAGGAAAAAAAAACAATTTCAGGTGGATGGTTGACTTCCTAAAAATTCAAGTTGTGGTCTTTGTGAAATCACTTTTCTTCTTCCTTCCCAAATCCTCTTTCCTTCCTAAATCTAAATTTTCTTGAAATGCTTTCAAATACTGGGACTTTATCTCAGAAGATAATCTTTCATACATATTTACAGGACTAGAGAATTTCAGCAAATGAAGGTCATAGTTAAATTCTTACCAGCCCCAGATAAAAGCGGTCTAGAGTTCTAGGTTTTAGAAGATGTAGGGTCATGAAGGAAAAAGTTGACATTTATTTAAATAAAAAGAAAGAACAAAAACATGACCCACAGATCAGCCTTTCCTCTCAAGCTTTTACATTGTTAAAGGGTGAGGGTTGTGATTGAGACATGAGAGTATGAAGACCACTACAGGGGGAAATACTGACAACATAACCTACAAATCAGATTTTCCTCTTACACTCTCATTGTATTAAAAGGCAAAGTGTCTGAGAGTCCAGGGGGCAAAGGCATTACATCACGATGGGAGAATTCCTGATCAAAGTAAAGACATTTTACCCAAAGTGATGAACCCTCTGCCCAAGGCCCAGCCCCAACCCCAGGTCCCACCCACTGCTCTAGCTAACCTTGACTCTATTATCACAACTTCTGCTGCCTGCTTCCTGTGCTCCTGGTAGCCAGCCATGTGGAGGTCATCTCATTGTCCATAGAGACCTATCTCATGAGGCTTCTCACATGATATTTTTGCCAGTACTTACATGGGGCAGATCCTAGATTTTGAGGCAACATGATGAAATGTTGCTCTCTATGATCAGATGAGTTGTTTCCTTCTGATATAAGGCAAAGATCTGTTGAATGTATTGAAAGAGCATGTAGAAGAGAAGATACTTTAACTTGATTAGAAGAGAGAAAGAGCACTTTAAAAAATAATCTCTAAGAAAGAAAGTTTCCTCTGATATCTAAGAGATACAGCACAAGCAGCTTCCTGACAACACAGAGAGCAAAAGGCCTACTAAGTAGATGTAGAAATTGAATTTTTGACTGACTTTATAAGGGAAATGCGATGCAAAAAAAGCCATGGAGATCAAGTTGTTTCATACTAGCAAAGATCCTAACTTCTATTTTCTCCTAGTTGATAGATCAAGAAGGAAAATAGTGATAGACACATTATCATCAATTATTAGTTATTATTTGCTATATAACAAATTACTCTAATATTTGGCTTAAACAGTGAGTATTTGCTATTTCACACATTTTCTGAGGGTCAGGAATCTGAGTGCCTTAGCTGGGTGGTTCTACTTCAGGGTCTTTCATGAAACTGTGGTCAAGCTGTTGGCCCAAAAAGACCTGGAAGATTTGCCTCCATGCTTGTCCACATGGCTTTTAGCAAGAGGCTTTGGTACTTCTTTACGTGGAGCAGTGCACTGGAGTGCTCACACATGGCCTTTCAGCAAGAGAGAGAAGCATAGATGGCAGCCACATGCCTTGTGGAACCTACTCTTAGAAATCGTTTATTCCGTATTTTATTGATTACCTAGATCTACCTGATAGAGTTGGGGAGAAGATTATACAAGCATGTGATCAACAGCAGGAAGAGATCATGAAGGGTCATCTTGGAGGCTTGCTGCCACACCTACTAAAGGTGTTTTTATTGGACACTCACAATTTCCAGCTCATTGTTTTGTTTAAACTACTCAAATGTTGTTACTACTTGAACCTTGTTAAAATGTAGAGAGGAAGGAAGGGACATATGTGTGTGTGAGTGAATGTGTGTGTGTGTGTGTGTGTGTGTGTGTGTGTTTTGAGAGACACAGAGAGGAAATGTAAAAATCTAAGTTTTCAGATCAAAATCTAAGTTTTCAGATCAAAATTATTTTTTCTTCCAGTTGAACATATGACTTCAGCATAACTCCTATTTCTCAACTCAAATCAAGCAATTCTGTTAAATCTGAACAAAACGAAGGCCTTTTTAAAACTTTGAAATAGGAGTAAAAAGGAAGCAGAAACACACTAACTTTTGTGCTTGGTTTTAATTTTTAATTTCTCAAAGAGAGAAAGCAAACTGAATCCAAAGTCTTTGACCTATACAGATTATATTAGGAAAAGCAGGAGCCAATTAATAGACTAACTGCTTCAGGAAAATCAAGAACAGCCAAGTAAATGCCTAAAATAGAAATATATATGGCACCTCTGGGGGAAGGGGTAGTGATGATTAGGAGAGCGGGGGAGGATGGACAGAGCCTTAGTGATGGTAGGAAGCCATGAGAGCTTCCATGTGATGTACGAATCTTTAGCTAGGTATAACACATTTAAGAATTGTTTGTATTTCTTGTGAAAAATGGAGAAGAAGCTGAGTTCCAGGCTGGTGCTAAACAGAACAGAGATGGGACTCCTGGGCACAGAAGACTGAGACAGTGGGGAACGGGAGATAATGAACCCCAGGAATTAGTAAACTTATCGGGGGATTCTGGGTTGTCATGTGGCTGTTGCCTTGGTAATGGGTCTGAACCAATTATTCCTAGTTCTCCAAGGTACAACAAAGACTAGTTAACCTCTAGTTTTTGGAAATCCGGTGAAGTTTTTGACATTAGCAAAGCTCAGTTTGGTTTGGATGCAGAGCTAAGATGTCCTCTCCATGTGGACAAAATCCACATGCAAACACACAAACAACATTCATATGCATGTGCATGCACACGTGCATACACACATGTACACACATGCACACACCCTAAATACATTTCTGCTCTTCCAGCAGCACCAATCTATTATTTCCATTTCAGATAAACAAGTTTGGCCAGTTTTCATGTTTCCTTTCATGTTGTCAGAGATCACAGATGGTATTCTGCTTCCATAAAGAAAAATGACTTTCTATCAGTTCTGGAGCACTTTTGTTTAGGAAAGTCACCTCCAAGGGGTACATTTAACTTTTTGTGGCCTGTGGGGAAATCACACTTAGGAGGCACTGTTGAAGATCTCCAGGCTCAAGGAGAGATCCTCAAAGGGACTGGGCTGTGGTCCTTCCCAGGTTTGTCTAGTCTGTCCTTGCAAGTTGAGTGCATCAATAAAGTTTCTGGATCCATTTTGCAGAGCCTTTGCAGAGAGAGGGATTATTAAAGAGAAACTTCCTGAAGTGATCCATGGCTGCTGAGGACCCTCTATCTTTCTTCAAGTGTCACTTTCTTTATTACTAAGCCTGGTTGACCTTGAGAGATGTTGATTTCCATGAACTTCACCAAATTTCTTGAACTTTTGACAAAAACATTAAAAATCATCTTGATGACAGACTTTGAAAGACTAATTCCACAGTAGAGTTGGCCCAAATGCTTAAACACTGCTGTCTCAACCTTCATGTGATGACAAAGGATATCAAGAGATCTAGAGTTAGGGTAGAACCATAGCTCAACCATTCCAGAAAGACTTTCAAAATTCTACTCTTGAATAAATATGACTTTATAGCCTCTCAATAACCTACCCTAATTAAAAAAAATTAAGATTGTTCCTAATATTTAATTAAAATTCATAATTTTCAGATTTGTAAAATGATATATTCCCCTACCCCCCCCCTTTTTTAAAATAAAGTTCAAGTTCCTTGAGGTCAGGAACAAGTCTCAGATTTTGCTTATATATTACACAGTGCCTAAGACAATGTTAGAAATATTAATGAATGCTATTTTGTTTATTATTTAAATGTATTTCTCTAGTTTAAGTGTATCATTCCAGAAGAAAAGATAGGTGACTTCATGTAAAAGTATACTTTATAGAAAGATTGTGGCACACGTAATTGGATTCTGCTGTAGATTTTCATCTTTTATGTAGGTGATCATATGTAAGGAGAAGAGGTGATTTGGCTTCTTGGCCCAGATGTAAATATGAAAAAATGTAAATTTTAAAGTGTTCATTGTTGTTGTTTTAAAAACAACTTTGGTTGGGGTAATACTTTGAGTATATAATAGGACAGAAAGCCACCAGTATTCATTAATGTGGCTGACCCCTGACATAGATTTTTTTTTCATTTAATATTGATTACTATACCCTTTTCATAAAAGATTTAGAGAGGTTAGAGAATTTTCTCAAAGTCACATTGCTTGTAAGAGGAAACCCAGGTTGTGTCTAAAGGTCAGCATTTGCTAATATATTAGAGAATTATTTGGCAGATGGAATATCTTGATTATTTGAAAGTCATCAACATTTTGGAAAAAAAAACACATAGATGATTAAAGTTGGTTTATCCAGAATTCTAATATTGCAACATGTGTCCTCAAATCTGTATCCTAGACAGGTCATCTGGTGGCATGTGGGAAGAGTCTTGTTGTGGAGGCTTTGGGTTTTGGCTTTATCTGGTTCTGGTCATTACCTCGAGGAAGATAGTTAAATAGCCTCTCTGAACCTCCATTATGCCTCTGACATAATGGGAGAACATGGATAAAATCCCTGCACACGGAGCCTGGCACACACTTAAACACTCAGCCTGTGTCAGAGTTTTCAAAACATTAACATTGAAGCATCAACAGTTAAAACTTGCTGCAGAAATGTGTACTATTCCTCTAGAGCTGCAGCTTTCAGGAAATTACAGCTGCTAGCACATTCTCAGGGCACTGAGTGACCTACCACCTCGATGGAGTAAGGGATGTTTTGCTGAGAAAGTTACCCACAAAGGAAGTAAAATATAGTTAAGATGAAATGTGACCTTCTGTGGAGATAATGTCAACATTGGAAGTATAGCTTCATCAGAGATCTTTTGAATAGAGAATGTGGTGAAAACTAAAATTGACTTTTGTGAATAGTACAGTTTATCAGTTTCAGTTTATCAGTGACCTGGTTCCTGTGTCTTAACTGATAAGGAAAACGGAAGGATTTTAAAAAAGGATGTCTATTGCTTTTTAGCATAAAGCTGTTGGAGACAATGGTTTCTAGAGTCAAAAACTCTGTTGGTAGAAAATTGAAGAAGAAAGAACTCAAGTAGGACTGCTGATGGTAAGTGCCTTTGGGGTGTTTTTCAAATATTATTTGAAAATATTAATTGCTGTTAATTTTTTTGGTTATGAAAAAATAGTATCACCAATGGGAATACCAAATTACAGACTGACAAAGTCCCTCAAAGCTTTGTTTAAATAATGTGGAATTTTGGCTTAAGGTGTGGGGGATATCAGAATTTAACAGTCATTCTAACCAGTATATGTTATAGTTTTCACAGATGAGTGAGAAAAGAGGCTGAGACTATCAGGCCAGAGATGCTTTCTCTTTATATCTTCATTTTCATTTTTTATTTTTTAAAGCAAAATCTCCTTTAATCATACAAATAGGCACTCCACAACTGTAAACATAAATGGCCAATTGCACACTGATGTCCAGTGGTTTGCTGATAAATTTTAACAACAGGCTGTTTAGACAAAAAGCCTTTACTATTAGCATTTGCCATTTTTTTGTGGCGTAAATATTATGAATATTCCCACCATGTTTGATTTCAAGTTACCACTGGACTTCACTGAGTGCTTGGGAGAGGAGTTGAAAAGATTTTCATACTGTAGGCTCTCATGAGAAACTGTAAGCCAATCCGAGTAATCTCCAAAGTACTTCTTGGCCTTTTCTTCCACAGGTGTTGGGAAATACCTGCTGGACAGTGGGGAAGGTAGGGGCCTTGAGGAATATATACAGAGTGCTTATATTCCAGAACCATTCTTTCTGGAATTCACTAAAATCCAGAAGTAGAATCTAATCTATTCAGATGGTGGAGGAGAGAAAAGAACTTAGGAAGTAAGGGTTGCAGGACAAAAGAGATGAGAGAGAGGTCTGTGGTGTGAGGAAGACAAATCAGAACTATCAATGAGAAGGAAATAGAAGGTGAAAAATGAGTGTGGTGGATATAAGCAAGCTGGCTGGTGAGGACCAGTTTTTTTTCGGGGTGGGGTGGGTAGAGGTGGGTAGTGAATCAATAAGTGATTTAAGTTCACTTTTGTCATTGGTGCTTGCTGTGAACTTCAGGTTGATGGCTTCATTCTTCTTCTCTCTGAAGACACCTCAGCAAAGTGTGTAGAGTAAGTGATGGCAAAATTGGCTTCCAAAGTCTTACCCACTGAACGTCAGTTTCTCCTTATAATTTCCTCCAGAAGCAGAGATATGAAGGTGTGTGTTCTTCTCTAGCTGTGGCAGTTCTTTAAGTAGTCTCTTAGGCCAAACTATCCATGTGTAATTGCCCCTCAAATCTCAACATGAGCATTGTTATATTAATGCTATTCTATGTGGGATATTTGAAACAAAGTCTGGAGCTAGGCAAAGCAGCAATTAATCCATGCTACTGTACTTATTTGATGCATAACTCTAGGCAACTCATCCAGCCTCTTTAATTCCAATATTCCTTACCTATAAAAATAGCATATTACTGCTAATACCAAGTTCAGAGGGTGGTTTCGAAAGACCAAATGGATGTAAAGTACTCAGCACAATACCTAGCTGACAGCAAACAGTAATGTCAGCCCTCGTAACTGCCACTAATTTTTTCCTTCTCTGCTCTGGGAACTCTTATCTCTGTTGCCTGGAGACTGCATGGCTACAGATTTGAACTTGTCAGGACCCCTAGCAGGACATCAGATTCTCTCTTTTCCAGAATACGTTGTTTAGAGAACAAGACTTTAGAAAAAAACAAGTATTTTTCTAAATGGATGCCTCTGTGGAAATGCAGAGCAGTAGTTCAAGCAGATCTGGGGTGTCTTTAGTTTTCAGATACCTGTTTTTCCAGTAGGAGAACCCTTCATCTAGGTCTTTCAAGGTATTTGTTCTATGATTGTGAGGGACCATGTTTCTCTGCCTACTCCCTGACACTTCTCAGTTTTCTGTGAGGTAGAGACAAACAAGCACAAAGGAGAGGCTCTCCTAAGTTTTAGGTGACACTGATATCCAAGGGAAAATGTATTCTAATAAGTGGGACATAATGCAGGAGTCTTTGGCAGTGGTGACGCCAAGATTGTGTGTGTACCGACATGTGCAAATGTGTGCATGAAGAAGGGTCCTAGTTCAGGGTGGAGGGAAAGGTCTCTCTGGACTGAAACAAAATTCTTCACACAATCAAGTCCAGTTCTCAGAAAAAGAGAAAACAGAGCTAGGAGGGTTGAGTGAATTCTAAACTGGGGCTTTTGTATTTTAAAAAATATATTGTGGTAAATAAACGCTCTTAACATTAGATCTACCATCTTAATAAATCTTTTAAATGTACAACCCAGAATTGGTAACTATAGGCAAACTTATAGAGCAGAACTCAGGAAAATATTCATTTCGCTTAACTGAAACTTTATGTTGATTATCTGCTCATTTCCCGCCCCATGTTCCAGCTCCTGGAAATACATAGAATCTTCGATTCTATGTATTTGACTATTTTAGATACCTTAGATGTGTGAAATCATGTCTTTCTGTTGCTGGCGTATTTCACTTAGCATAAAGTCCTTAAGGTTCAGTGTTCCCCTGTATGTGTATATTACACCTTCTTTATCCATTCATTTCTTCCTGGACTTTTAGGTTTCCACATTTTGGCTTTTGTGAATAGTGCTACAATGAACACAGGGGTGCAAATATCTCTTTGAGATATTTCCAACTCTTTTGGATAGATAGCCAGAAGTAGGATTGCTGGGTCATGTGGTATTTCTACCTTAACTTTTCCAGAAAACTATACACAGTTTTTCACAGCAACTGCACCATCTTGCATTCTCACTAACAGGGCATAAAGGTTCCATTTTCTCTGTATCCTCACCAACACTTGCTATTTCTTGTTTCTTTGTTAGTAGCCATTCTGACAGGGATGAGGTGATATAACATTGTGGGTTTGATCTGAATTTTCCTGATGATTAGTGATGATGAACACCTTTTCATTTATCTATTGTCTGTTTGTGTATGTCTTCTTTGGAGAAACACTGATTCAAGCCTTTAGTCCATTATTTTTAATAGGGCTATTATTATTATTGCTCTTGAGTTCTAAGTGTCCCTTATATATTTTGTAACTCAATCCCTGATCAGATGGTTAGTAAGAATTTTCTCCCATTAAATACTTTGCCTTTCACTCTGTTGACTGTCTTTTTTACTATAGTAAAGACTTTTAGTTTGATGTAATTCTACTAATTTTCTTTTTGCTTTTCATCCATTTTTCTATGCTTTTGGTGTCAACATGAAATCACTGCCAAGATGTGTCATAAAGCTTTTTTCCCTATGTTTTCTTTAAAAAATTTTCTACTGAGGACTAGTTTTAGACAAAGAGGAGAATGGTGGAATGGGGTGATGAAGGGGACATGGGTCAAAGGTGGCAAGGCTCCAGCTTGTCTGGGACAAAATTGTCTTTAACACACATGTGATAACATAGCAATAACAGCAATAGTTTTTATTTACTGAGAGTCTGCTGTGTTCCAGACCATGAACCAAGTCCATATGCAATATCCTATTGTTCTTATAATTCTGCAAAGTAGAGGTGAAAGTCAGACCTGGCTGACTCAAATCCTGTGCATTCAACTGCTACTCCATGCTTGTGCTGGTGAAAGCTTGGGCTCATGACAGCAGGACTGAATACAGCATGAAATTATTGAGTTGAGTCATTGGCATTGGTTCTGGAGTCATGTGTGGCTTGGCCCCAAGTGAAATGGGACAGTGCCCTGATGGAAAAAAACACAGAATAAAGACAGTGTACACTAGACTGTATCTGAGATTTAGACATGAGTGTATAACTAATACAAGACCACTACCTTAAACATTATGTAAGTGGATGTAAGGTGCCTGTTTGAGCTCATTCTAATCTGAGAATTGAGACATCTTTCTCTTAGAAGTCTTGTCAAAACTATGAAGGGACTGCATTGGAGCCTCCAACTTTTTGGCCCCTCTCAACCAAACCAAGGCTTCCAGAATGGGGGCTTATTTCTGTAAAAAGAGAATGGGATTATACTGATGCATTTGAGAGCTCAGGTTCTTGGTTGCTCTCCCCACTCTGTACTCTCTCTGCCCATTCCCAGGACCTATCATCACTTTCTAAAGGTTTTTTCACCCTGGGTACTTTGTTGGTCAGAAAATATCAGCCACCTTCTGCCGTAAGTTTGTCTTACTATTTATAGTTGTAAATCTCTCATCTTTTTCTCTTCTTGAGCAGGGCTCTGATAGATTCTTGTCTGGAATGCTCAAAATTGCTTTATTGTTATTTCGATATTTTTTGAACATTGTTTCTTGGAAATTTAAGTGTTTCCCTGCCCCATTATGTCTCTGTTAAACCACTGCTAACATAAATACCAACTGTTAAAAGAAATCTGTGAAATTACTTGTTAGAGGAATTTCTTAGTACTCTAGCTTCCATGAAAAATGATTAGTCTTTTGAAAATGTTATCTGCATTAAGCTTCATAAAACTAAGACATTCTTAAATCATGGTGACCAAACAATAACGTTAGAGTGAGTTTGACTTCTATTACTAAGAAGCATTTGAGCAAATTAGAGGTTAAATTCTTTTTTCCTTTTCTTGTCCTTCAGTATATTTGCTTGTTGCTACTTGAATTCTCTCCTTTATGAAATTCGTCAGTGATGGTTTGTGCCTCTGGCCTCTGGGTCAAATCCAGGGCTAATTCACTCACTTCCTATTTCTATTTCCACCTTGAAAATAAAATTATCCTTAAATTTAACTTTTCTGTAAACAAAATGATTCAATTCAGTAAAAATATATTTGGAAAAGAAATCAATCCCCATGCTTATGCAACAATAGACCATTCATTTCTTTGTTCATTCAAAAGGTATTTATTGAGGACCTCTCCTGGGGATACATAAATGAACAAAACAGAAAAAAATATATGTGATGCATAAGTCAAGTATTAAATATGATAGAAAGCAATAAAAGCCATGGAAAAACTAGAACAGTGTAAAGGGGTCTGGGAGTGTAGGATTAGTTGAGGATAAGTGGAAACCTCCTTATGTAGGAGGTGACAGAGTGAGCCAGACAGATGCCACACAGATGGGAGAAGAGAATCTCAAATAGAAGAAATAGCTGGTGCAAATGCTCTGAGATAGGGATAAGCTTGGGGTCTTCAAGGAAGAGGGAAAAGAAGAGTGTGCACATTGTGGAGTAAGAGTAGGGGATATAGAAGGACCTGACTAAGAGGTGTGAGGAGTGGTAGACCACAAAAGCTTTTTTGTCCATCACAAAGAATTTGACTTTCACTGATTAGCAGGGAGTTTTGAGAAAAGGATCTATTAAAAGGGTCATGCTAATTTCTGCTTTAAAAATAGATGATAGGGGGCAAAGAAAAGACGAAAAAGAAAAATTGCAATAATCCGAGCAAGAGATGGTGGTGGCCTGGATTGCCAGTGAGAGCCATGACAAGTGGTCACCTGGCTGAATTCTGAATATATTTGGGAAGTAAGATGGAAAAATTGCTCAACTGTTAACAGAGGCTGCTCAGAGATAAAGGTGAGGTCGAGACTGAAGACTGATATAGATGTCATTGGTGACACCGACAACAGCATAATGCCATTCCAATCTTAACTATTAATGAAATTGAAATAGAAAGAAACAAGTTATGCAATATTTCCAAAGTGGGTTCAGATTCTATAAGATTATTTGCAAAACAATTAAGCAAACAAACAAACAAAACTAGAAAAAGAAACAAGGAAAGAAAGGATTTTAACTTAAACACTTATTTTAACTCATACTAAATTCTCAATGCTTCTGCAGTGTTTTACATAGAGAGATACAAATTTATCTTTTATAGAAAGATGAATACTTCTCCCCAGGGAAGTTTTACAATGAAAACAAGAAGTTTCTATTTTGTACCCTCATAGCCTATCTATGTTTACTCTTGGAGATTTTATCTAGTCTTAAGGGTTTTAAATTCATCTGCACACTGACACATCCCAAATGTATATCTCTAGCCCGAATATATCTCCTGAAACTCAGAAGCAAATATCCCACTGATGACATGATGTCTCCAGTTGTATGTCTAATAGATACATCAAGTTAAACATATTACAAACTGGTCTAATCTTACTCCAAAACCTGTTCTACCTCCAGTCTTCCCATTTCAGTAAATAGTAACCTCCTTTGTTCAATTGCTCAGGTCAAAACTTTGGTGATGTCTTTGACTGCTTTCTCATTCTCATACCCCATATCTTACCCATCAAGAAGTCTTGTCAGTAACACCTCAAATATATATCCCAAATCCAGGCTTGTCTCACCACCTACACTTCCATACTCTGGTCCAAGTCACCATCTTTCTTACCTGGATTATTACATAGCATCCTGACTTGTTTTCTTCATCCCTTGTCCTCTTCAAAATATTTTCAACACTCACGTCAGATTATGCTGTTTCTTGCCTTGAAACCCTCCAGTGGTTTCCATCTCATGGAGTATAAGCCAAGTGCCCAAGATGATGCATGAGGCTCTATATGATTTGGTCACCAGAAGTCTCTAACCTGTTCTTACTTCTCTACCATTTCTCATGTCACCCAAGCCACCTTGCTCCCTGCTTCTCCTCAAACAGGGAATGCTCCTGCTTTGAGACCTCCACAGTGCCTGCCCCTCCTATGTGAGCTGTGCTTTGGCTATGCATCAAATGTCACTTTTCTAGTTGTCCTTCTTGGCCACTCTACATAAAATTCCAGTCCTCCGAATCTCCTCACTTTCCTCTTCTACTTTCTTTTCCTTTCTAAATGTATCACCATCCTAAATCTTGCATAAATTTTTTTTATATATGTTCTTTATTGTCTTCTTCTCTGTGAGGATGTAAATTCCATATGGTCAAGTATTTTTGTCTTTGTTGTTCTGTTTGGTACATTTCTGTATCACCAATATTTGAAACAGTAATGGACATCTAGAGGTCCTCACTGGATGTCTGGGTTCAGTATTTTGCTCTTATAAGGACATTTCATGCAGAATTTATATGTGAAACCATTCTAGTTGTTAAAACACTGAAATATCTCCTTATCGATGAGTATATAGCCTCTATGTCAGGCCCTCCCAATATCTTCTCCTCAGACCACCTCACAATCCAGAAAATGCAGAGTTAAGCCTGGACCCCTTGCAGTGGTCAGTGTCCTTGTAGATAGATGATGCCTTTGTGGTGTTTCTTTTCTCAAATATTGCAGGTGTGAGGTGATGGCTGGCCTTGGATTTCTAGAGCCCTTACAGCTGCTGTAAAAGTGTTGGCTTTTCTTTTGAGTGAGGTGGAAAGATAGTGGAGGCCTATATAATAAGACTTAGATTTTAACAGGATATCTGGATCCTCTTTAGTGGGAATTGTCTGAAGAAGAGTGCTGGTAGTATCAGAGAGAACAATTAGAATCTATTGCTAAAATCCAGGTGAGACATGATGGTGGCTTAGATAAGAGAGGTGGCAATCAGAGTGGAGATAAGTAGTTGTATGTAGGAGGTACTTTGAAGGTGAAACTGATAGGATATCTGACCAATTGCATGTCAGGTATGTGAGAAAGAGAAGAGTCAATCATGTATGGAGAGCTTTGGCTTGAACAACTGGAAGGGTAGTGTCGCCATCATTGAGATAAGGAAGACTGTGGGAGAAGCTACTTTTCTTAGGGGTGATGAGGGAAAGGGGAGATCAGGGGTTTAGCTCTGGAGATATAAAGTCTTTGTTAATTCCAGTTCGTCTTTGATTATGTACCAGTTTGTTCTAGTTTTTGTAGGGGAGAATGGGCAAGGGCAAAAGGAGGACTGAGGGAAGGGACTAAGCGTTGAGTGCCCCTGGAGTTTAGAGAGTGGCAAAGAAAAATAAAAAAAAAAAAGGCTTTGCCTAAGGTGACACATAGATTGGAGCTGGGCCCATAGCCTTATCCTGAGACACCGGTCAAGCTACCTAATGCCACACGTGCGATTTGTCCCCATTCATCATCGCAGGCTCTGCAAACATTTCATCAAGACAAACAGACAGAAAATGGCATCTAAAATGCTCTTCGATGAAATGGGGGGAAAAATGTCCCCTTATTCTTGTGAAAATTATTGAGTGAGAACTGGATCCAATAAACTTCATGTAACTCAACATGACAGAGATTTCCTGGGTCTTGACATGGTTTACAGTAAAGACCAGGCTGCAGATGGCCAGCTTTGGAGCATAAGACAAATTTGTTTTTATTAACTATGACATCAGCCAAGACAAATAAATAAACCTCACACAATGTCTTTGAAGTTACAAAACATTTGGATGCCACATTCCAAATACACACAGCTGGCTTTTACTCTGGCAATAAAGGTTTCTTTTGCTTATTTCTTTTTTTAGTTTTTTTTTTTTTTTTTTTTAGTGGAAATGTCAGAGAATTAGTGACATGCACGATTTCATAAATCATAACCCACCAAATCAGAAAAAAAATTATGGCCAAATTAGATGAGATTAATATTAAAAACAAAGAGTAGTTCCAAGAAGTCTCAAAAAGAGGACATTTGTCAGAGAAACAAGCAGATACTAGGAAGTTTCTGATTAACCAGAAATTCAGGGCTGCTCAAAATCTTTGCTTTATTTATTTATTAAAAGCCCTTGCTTGTCAAATTTTGTCTTGGTAAGTTGCTCTAAACTACTATATTTCTTCATTGAATGGTGTCATAGTAGTTAGAAGCCAAAATGGTTTAGTTCTTTATAAAGAAGAGCATCAAGGGAAATTAGACTAGCTTATTTTGTTAAATAACCCATTTGCAGTTATAAGAAAGAAAGTTTCACTGCTTCAGTCTCTCCTGTTTTTAGTTAATATAAGAAAAAAAACTTTTGCTTTGAGATTCAACAAGTCTGGTTTCAAACCCAGCCACAACTGGGTGAGCTTGGTCAAATTAACCAGTCTCCTCCTTTGATTTTTATTTTCACCTGCGAAATTTGAAAGATGTTGATGATAAGTACCTCACAGTATTGCACTTTGAATGACAGGACATAACCATTGAATGGATGATCAAATTGTTTCATAATAATAGTTATACTTTATTAAATGCTTCTGTATGATTTCATGTTAAAATTCTAACTGAAACCTTGTTTAAAACTGAGAAACCAAGGTAAATGTGGCCTAGTTTAATGAAGAAATGTCTAAATTTAATAAAATGTTGAAAACTGTTTTATGATACAAAATATAAGTTTATATTCAAGTCTAAGGTGTTCAAGATCATATTATTTTCTTTAACAAAATGTTATCTGGAGCTTACAGTGCCCCAGGAACTGTTCCAGGCTTGCCTGCTCCTGATTCTATGGTCTCAGAGCCAAATCTTATATGATCTTGATAATAAGAATGTTGACAATTAAGTCAGGGAATAGCAACAAGCAGAACTAATTCCTCAAGATTACAACAAACATCTCATGGCACATCTCCCAAGGGTGACAAGACTGTATCTCTTCTGTCAGAGTACATGGCTGACGCACCCAAAATCTGATTAAACTCCATGCAGAAGCAGAGGCCTGCTCAAGAGCAGTGAGAGCTACTGTCAGAGGTAGGGATGGGAGAAGATATTGTAGTAAACTCTCAAAACCCACCTGAAATTCTTCTTTTGTGGCACCTCCTCTTTTAACCTTCCTTGCCTGATGGTTTTATGACTCAGGTGGCATTAGGCACCTAACTTTGAGCTAGCCTGCTTGGGTTCAAATTCTGACTCTACCTCTTAGCAGTGTGTGATTTGAATAAGCTACTTAACTTCTCTGTGCCTCAGTGTCCTTATTTGTAAAATGGGGATAATAATCTCACCTGTATCATTGGGTGGTTATGAGAATGGAATTGATATATGTTAGTCATTTGGAGCTGTATCTGGCATAGAGAGAGTTCTAGAAAAAGACTACTATTATGATTTTGATTATGATCATCATCATTATTATTATGCTGGTATACAATTAGTCCCTGAATCTTTCTGAGATATGGTGAGCTTCAAAATGAAGTTGAATTTACTCATAATAGAGTTATACCAGCTATGCATAGCTACAACCGAATTTTGCAATAATATGTTTTACATGGAGCCCAAAGAGTTAAGTGTTCTGGTCTTTCTTGTCACTCCTTTGAGGTGGCCTTCTTACACACAGCCTCCTTATATTTCTCCAAATTCATTAGAAAAACTTTTGTTTTTCCGTCCAAATGAAGAGTCCAACAGGAACTTAAATCTGAGGAGCTAGAATCTGTTTTTAAGATGACACTGTGCCACATTCTGGAACAGAAACAGAACATCTTCAGGACCTCATTAAGTTCTGCTTAATTCTCATTTTTCATGCTGACAGTTTGCTTTTGAAACTCTCTGCACTAAATCTGTCAAGACTGGCTGAGCCTGCCCAGCTGATATCTGCCAGATGAAATGTCCAGAAATATCAGGCAGGGTGGTCGCAAGGCCCCAAGGTTTCAGGATTAATTAGAACCAAAAGGGTAACAATATCAGGGAGATAAACAAGCAGCATTCTTTAGTTTGAGAAATGGATGCTAAAATAGGGGGAGGTTCTTTGATTACTTCTTCTAATAGGATTATTCAGGGTTGCTCCTCCGTTTAAATATTTATGTGTCATGATCAAGAATTCTTGGTACATGATGTACCGGCATTTTGAACAAGTCATGAATTTTGGCCAAAAATAAAATTTCAGGGTGGGTGGAGTGGTGACTTGCAGGATGTTGTGGAGTGTCTCCCATCTTAAATAAAAGAGAGTGCTTGCACCTGAGAAGTCTGCAAGGAAGGAGCCACAGAGCTGGAAACTGTTCCTGGAGGTCATTGCGTTCTGTCCTTCAGTTTGGGTAAGAAGAAATTACTTATCTAAATTTTGTAATAAAAATGTTTCCATACTTGTAATAAGAAAAAACATTAACATTCATAAAATATATTAAGGGTTGTTGTGTTTATTCTTGTATTTGTCAATTTCTGTGTTGGTTCCATCCCTCCCATAACTTTTTAAGAAAAAAAAAATCTAGTTAAGTGATTCTTTTGCTGACAGAAAAAAGAAAGGTATGTAATTATTTTCCACAGATGTTCAAGTTTTTCTTAGAAAGTCTTTGGTAAATCTTGGGACAAGCTGAGGCAGGAACAAGTTACTGAGAGTTTGTTGTAGTTTCTAGGTGATTATTTGACTAATGGTTTACCCATCGCTTTCCTCTTCTTTAGTTGCTTTTGATGATTATTCGTATGTGTGCCTGACTGTGGCTCACATTTGTGCACATAGCTACCACCCTGTGTGGATGTCTGTGGTTTATATTAGCATTGATAATATTATATTTTTTAGAGTCTGTTGAAATTCATGGCTTTAATTTTTTTTCAAAATTAAAAACCAGCTTTCTTTCCTCTTAATTTAGCTTCTTTCCATACATTGTTATGACTGAAATAGCATGACCATGGGTTCAGTAGGAATAAATACAATGATGTGTGTCTGAAACCTTGTTATTATAAATATTTATACATAACAAACACCTGTTGGTTGATTAATTCATGTGGGTGGTATTAAGCAAGTAAAGTTTATGATTGTAAATATTTTGCTTGTGATTTTGTTTGCTTTATTTTTTAATAGAGACACTGGCAACTCTTTGCAACAATAAATCTTAAGAAACACCGTCAGCCTCCTAGGGGCAACCTTCACTTGAATAATCTCAGCAAACATTTACCAACACTTGCTCTAGACTGATAAACTGAGAATGAGATTTTGGGGCTTGGCAATTTTAAGCTTTCTCAGCCTTTCCACAGCAGCTACACTTAGTAAGTATTGCTTTTCAACTGTAATTAAAAAAATTTAAATAAAATAATTTTAAGAACTTTTTCTTTATTTTGAACTGCTTGCTTCCATTTGTTCTAGATGAATTATACCCTAGAAAATTAGTTTATGCTCTGTACTCATTCTTCATCTCCAATCTATTAGGACAAATTTTTCACAACAAATATACCATATTTTGTTTTACATATTCAAATATGTCACAATTCAACATTTTACCTGCACATAGGAGCTATTGTAAGCATTTGTTGATTGACAATGTATTTTGTGTAGATACACATTACTTTCTACTGGAGCAGTTTGAGGGATTTAGCTCCAAATTCATTTATGTATCTGTGGTACCCTTCAGAATATTTCATAAAAGATCTTAATCATTTACTTATTCTTCCTCAGTTAAAGTATCACAAAGTATGGGCCACTTCTCAATTTTATCCTAGAAGGAAATATCCTAGAACATAGAAATTGTAATTCTTTTATACGGTCATTTCAGAATCATATATATAACATAGGAATTGTAATCTTTTTATACAGTCATTTCAGAATCATATATATATATATATATATTTTTTTTTATTATTAGTAAACAAATTATCCTGGGGCCTGGAAAATGAGGCTTTAATTATAAAGTGTCCTAGACAAGGAAGATCTCCATACACTGTGGATTGGTATTACGCAGAAACCAACAGAAAGATTACCACCCAGAAAGAAAATCGTGTATTTGCCTCAGGGAAATATCTTAAGCTTCTCCCAGCCAAAGTCAACGATTCTGGAATTTATACCTGCGTTATCAGAAGGTAGTATCTGGGCCGCCACCATAATCTTTGGGCTTGCTCTCTTTTCTTTAAGAGTTGGTAGCCTGAGCTGCTCTCACTTTTCTGGAAAAGTTGAATTTACAGAGTGATTTAAGTTAAAAAGTACTTCTAGGAACACCATCGTGTGGGAGTTTAGGTGATTATGAATTAACTATTTTGATGCATAACTGCAAGGATTAATTTGTATACCAGTTAGTAAAGACATAGCTTTCTGGTGACCAAGAGAATTGAGACCAATCACTCAATTTTGCCTGGAAGTGAGAGCAAATCAGCACAAAAAATGGCAACCAAGTATTAAGGAGACCTATGGTGGGTGCAAAAGGGCAGTTACCTGTGCCTCACACCTGAGAGGTAGGCTAGAGAGGGTTATGTGAGATTATGTGTCTATAAATTACTTACTCTATATACAAACTATTAAATGTTTTGACTTTGTGCCTGTATTTGGTACATACAAAATGTCATTTGGTATATACAAAATGAACTACATTAAAAGACAGGATGTATATAGTTAAGAGTCTACGTTGTGAGGTCAGACAAGTTTCAGTTTTAAATTCATGCTCTGCCACTGGTAAACTGTGCGATGCTGGCACGTTACTTCCTTGTCTCTCAATTTTTTCATCTTTAAAATATATATAATAATATAACCCAGTTCAAAGCATTATTGTGACAATAAAATGAGGTAATATTACCATTATGGATAGTATATAGCAAATTCTCAATAAATACATAATTATAGTATGTAAAAAATGGCAAGGGAGTCATTTTTAGGGCTGCTGTGAGGTTTGTTTTACTTCAAACATGATAAAAAAGTATTTAAAACCTTATATTTTAATGATTTTTTAAAAGAAAAGAAGCACTATATTTCATTGTTTTAAGAAGAAAAACAATGATTAGTGAAAGCTAGCTTTGGTTGAAGTTATAATCCTAAATTATTTTTTAAATTGTTTGATTTATTTTAATAGTCCTACCTTCAATAAGACTGGATATGTGAATGTCACCATATATAAAAAACAACCAGATTGCAATATTTCAGATGACTTGATATATTCAACAACATCTGGGTCAGAAAAAAATTCCAGAATATATTGTCCTACTATTAACCTCTACAATTGGACAGCTCCTGTTGAGTGGTTTAAGGTAAAAAGAGTTTGGAAAAATTGATGAAAATTACACAATTAAAATAGATGCAAGTACAGTGTTACTGAAAGTGAAATGGCATTTTAATTTCAGAATTGTAAAGCTCTTCAAGGATCAAGATACTACACACAAGGGACATATTTGTTGATTGACAATGCAACTAGCAAGGACTCAGGTGATTATACATGCAAATTTATGCACAATGAAAGTGGAGTCAATTACGTTGTGACAGCAACCAGATCATTCACAGTTCAGGGTAAGCTATTGAATATAACAAAATAGGATATTTGCCAAAAGATTACCTAGGAGGAATGTTGTTGATTTTCCTGTACTTTATCCTCCTTCCTGATACTTCCTCTTGCTTTATCTAATTTGCATTCTCTACTTATGACGCAAAGAGATTTTCTAAATGTACTATCAAGATTTAAGAAATTTCAAAGGGAGATTATGCTACTAATCCAAAGCCATGTCTGTTCTTTCCTTTTTGACTTAATTTTTAGAAAGTAACGTGATCTGGACGCTAACTTAATTAACTTTCTTAAATGAAAGCTTTGTAAATAGGAAAAAAATTATTTAACCTCTAACATAACTCACTGGATTGGACATTGAATGAGAAACTTTTTAAAGATTCATAGATACTGAGTGGTTTTCAATCCTGGTTTGCAATGTTTTTAACATCATCAGTGACAAGAAGGTCACTTAATTCTAAAATTTTCTTTCTCAAATATACTTTAATTTTTTTAAAAGCCCATTCAGAGGAAAGACTCCACTATCAAGAGAGTCAAATCTACAAAGAATCAGGGTATCCTTAGCCTAGCTTGAGCTATTGATGTGGATGAAATAATATCTATATGTGTGGCAGATTTCTTAGGGCAAAATAATGGTAGAGAAAAATTTTGTTTCGAGTATTTCAGAGCTCCACTGCAATAGAATAAGCATCACCAGAACAAATTTTTATTAGTGCCTCTCACTGGTTCACATCAAAACTCAAGTGGTTCTTGACTGCGCTATCCTGAGAACCAAAGGGTGTGGGAATGCAGCAGTGCTTCAGACATTTAGGGACACAGGGAATTAGAATTTCCTAATAGGATAGACCACGATTGTGGAAAGCTATGAGCAGGAGAAGTGTAAACTTATGTATTTATAATTCTTGTGGGTCTTTTGAACTCTTCTTCCCTAAGGTATTATGCTCCTTCTATAGAATTGTGAATTTCTAACAATTGTTTGGTGATGCAATTAATTTAATGCATTGGACTAGTAGTTGCTTAATGATATTAAAAAAAGTAGAAAATATAAAGAGAACCATAGGTAGTAAAAGAAAGCATTACTTGTATATTTTTTGTTTCATTTGTGTGTATGTATGTGTGTCTGTATTTGTTGCCATTGTCATTATCAGAAAAATTTTAGAAACATTGCTAAGAAGTAAGATAGAAATATGAAAACACAAACTTTATATTGATGACCATCCAAATGCTTTTCTAATGTTTATATATTTTTTTTGTTTTTGATTTAAGACGAGAAAGGCTTCTCTTCATTTCCAGTAATTATAGCGCCTCCACAAAATGAAACAAAGGATGTGGAAATCGGTAAGAAAACATAAAGAATGCTGTAAACGTTGCCTGGAAAATCCTTCCCTCTGACCAATGGTCTGAATTCCCAAGTGAGGGTCAGGCAATTAGCCTGGTGGATCTTGAGCATTAAATGCAATGTCATGGGTGGAAACACTGCCTTGGGTGCCTGCTAACCTCAGAAATATGTCATCACAGCAATGTGAAGCATTTACATTTGTATTGCACCTTGTAACACATGGCACTTTCACCTGCACCATTGTCACTTCTATCCAGGAGGTAGAAATTGTTCCCACTTTACCCTTGGGGACACTTAGGCTCAAATAGGATGTCCTAGGTTGTGGATAATCAGCAATGGAAGGATGAGAACACATACATCTCTGCCTTTCCTGGTTCCCCATTAGATATAGGACAGAATTCAAAGTCCTTAGCATTTAGAACCTCTCCTCATAACCTGGCCTTTCCCTGTATCTTGGCCCACCTGCAGCCATTAACCCCACATAGCTGTGTCCCCATCCCCACTTCACTGCCTCACAGATATCTAGCATCTCCACATTCTTCCTTGCTTTTGCCTATGTTATTTCTCCCTCTCATCTCTAAACACTAAGCTCAAACGTCACCTTCTCTGTGAAATCTCCTATGCTCCCCTCCTTTCCTGCCAGAGACTATGATCACAGTCTACTTCTTATGGAATCCAGGGCCACCATTTGGGTGTGCAGTGTGACAGCCCTGCTCTCTGCAGTGATTTCTTCCTCTGTATTCCCAGTCACTTTGTCAATCTTTCTGCTAGAATGTAAGAATACCTGGTGTTCTAATTATTTACTTATACCGTTGTCTCCTTCTGAGAGATGCTGAGGTCCTCAGCCCTCTTCAAATGCCTAATCTTAGACACAGTAATCAAGGACTTGGGAAGGGCTGGCTGAATGTGTATCCCAATGCAGGAAGGAAGCTCTTATGCCTACAGTTATGAAAGTAAGGAGTCTCAAATTAAAGGAGTTTGTATAAAGAGGGCTCTTGTTGGACAATTAAATACCAGATTGCTGCTGGGTCAGGTAAAACACTTGCCCTACCAAGACAGCTGAGAGTGTGGTGAAGAGAATTTAGGAGGAGGAGAAATGTGTACAGAAGAGCCGTTAAAATAAAATTACAATTTATATTCAAGAGAAATCTTACATTACAATGTCGGTTGGTGAAGCTAGGGTCATTGGTCTCTTTAATTTCCTCTGGGGGTGAGAGGAGAGTAGGGAGTTGAGCTTCACCCTGAACTGTGAGTGAAATGAAGATCATGGGGGTACAGTAGGAGGCAAAGGAGGGCATAGAAAGGTGGTGCTAAAAATGAGAAAGGAAACTAGAAGTCAATTCATGGCACGTACTAGGTGATCAATGACTTTTTGCTGTATCAGCCATAAGCTGAAATTAAATTAAATACTATTTGCAGAATTTAATTTTATGGGTGAATCTCTTCTCATTTAGGAAAAACAGCATACATTACTTGCTCAGCTTGCTTCGGGAAAGGCTCTCAGCTCATGGCTGCTGTTCTATGGCAGGTTAACAGAAGTAAAGTTGAGAACCTGAGTAATGCAAGAATTCAAGAGGAACAAGAGCAAAATCAAAGGTATTTTCATACTCAAGTTAAAACATCCCCTTTCCCTCCCATGCCATTGAAACTGCAAAGTAAGCATTAAAAAGTAACAAGAAAAGGAGAGGAGGTGTCAAATATATGATGATGGAAGGAGACCTGACTTTGGGTGGTGAACACACAATGCAATATACAGATGACATATTATAGAATTGTACACTCAAAACGTATATAATTTTATTAACCAAAGTCACCCTGATAAATTTAATAAAAAAAGTAAAATTTAAAAAAAGGAAAAGAAAAATGTAACAAGTTGTCTTCTTAGTTCTAGCAATGACCTGACTTGTCAAAGCATCATTTTAAGAATAGCTGATGTGAGAGAAGAAGATTTGTCACTGAAATATGACTGTCTGGCTCTGAATTCACATGGCTTGACAAGGCACAGAGTAAGACTAAGGAAAAAGCCAAGTAAGGAGTGTTCCCAAGACCCTGGTCACCCAAGTTTGCTGTATCAGCCATAAGCTGAAATCAATTTTTTAGAGAACACGGTGTTACAGTGTGGTTCCAGGAGATCCATCAAGATAATAGAAGTGGCCCATCTCATAAAATGGGGTTCTCCTCTTGAGAACACTGACCATCTGCACGGTCTCAGAATATTTCTGTTCAGCTGGTCATCTCCCCATTGCTTTACTTCCTCTTTCTCCCCTTCCCATCCCTCCTGTTGGTTCCCCTTCCATACCCGAATGCTTTCTTTCTCATCCTGCTTTCTTCCTTTATTAGCTCTTTCTGACTTGCTGTAAGTGAAAGAAATCACATCAACAACAAATTGTGAACATATTCTTTGTTAACTTTATATAACTTTTATAGCATGTTATATACATGTTCCTTTTTATAATGTATTTTTTTCCTCATAAAAAACACATTTTGTCAGCGAGGCTGGCAAAGTGGATGAAAAGAGATGTGTTTAATTACTGCCCATTCCAGTATGAAAACCTTAGCCCTACGTATTGCTTACATTGCTATTTTAGGACTGTCCTCTGGTTACTTCTGGATTAGAATTGTTTTTGTGTTATATGTACTTGATTATTTTGTTCCTTCTAATTTATTTGTATTTGTTAATAAAAAAAAGAATTTTGTTATTCTTTCATGTTTAATCATAGAATAAAAGAAATTACAGCATTGTCTTGAATTTTAAAAACAAAAACTTAAAAGGCTTATATCCCCACATTATTAGATATAATTAAATATTTGGTACTCATTACAATAATATTACACATGTATTCATTGTATCCTGTGTATCAGGACCTAATTATTTTCTATTTAATTTCTCATTAAAAAATCAATACTCCAAGAGGAAGAGACTGTTACTATCATCCAGTTTTATACATGAGGAAATTAAGGCAAAGGGAGATTGAAGAACTTGCAGAGCTCTAGTGTTACAGAACCAGGATTCAAGCATAGGCAGTGTTTTCCTGTCATAAGCACTCACAGAAAGAGTTTAGAGTTTGGTCATCCTGTAAAAGAATTACTTATACACTTATAAAGCCATTAACACTTAGGAAGATGTTAAACTTCCACATCTATTAATGTCTTGGATTAATCTCTTCCCTCCAGTTGAAAGCATCCAGCCATACCCATTATTACCTCACAAGGCTCTTCACAGGAAGGAGAGATTCCCTATGTGCAACCAGACAAGAGTTTTAGAAAAAGTAAACTGGGGAAAAATCCTGTTGAAGTGATTTACTTAGGGAGGATTTAGCATTTAAACTGATCGATAGTGCAGACAGTAAGGTCTCTGCCAATTTTCAGTTTTTCAGTGACCCAGGTTTGAGTCACTTCACCTTGGTCATTTGTTATCTCACAGTGCTGGATTCTCAGGGAGCTGATAACTAACTGGAGGAATGTTTGACTATGAACCAGTGAGAGTCCATATTGAAACTGGGAGCTCATGCTTTGAGACTTGAGATGAAAATCAAAAGAAAACTACACAACTGATTCTCATTTGAAGAAATTCTCCTCATGTTCACTGTTAGTGGGACTCTGTAAGATATATAGATTAGTTGACAGTTTGAAAGAGGGAAGCAAATGTAAAACAGCCCAAAATACTATTAATGAGCACAGTTCTTATGTTTAATTTGTACATATCTATTATGAGTCCTCAAAGATGACAACTATCTTGCATATGTATTTTGTGAAGTAGTGAGTACAGGATCAAATTCAGTGGCTGCTAAATAATGTCCACCATAAGAAAAGTAAGGGGGTATGTGTAGGACCTAGGAGCCAGTAGTGTGAATTCTCCATCACATATACTAGAGGCTTAAATACCTCTTGTTTATTCCCTGCTTTCCTATGCCACCAACCCCAGATACAATAAGTCTCCAAGACCTGTTGGTTCTTTCTCCTTATTGCCCTCAACACCAGGTTTGTTTATTTCTTTCTCATTATTACACAAGTTTGAGCTCTCTTCATCTCTCACTCCAAGTCCATTCTGCACCCAGTCTCCTTCAATGGGAACAAACTCCCACTGCCATCAGATAAATCTCGCTTAAAAACCACTTTCATTGTGGATACCCCACTCAGCATTCTTTGATGATGAGATAAGGATCAGAGTCTCAATTCTGGCCAGAGCCTGGCCTGGACCCACCTTTCTTATCATATCCTCTACTAATTTCCCAAAGAGGATTACCCCAGTTCCTCAGAAAACACAGTCCCATCTCTGCCCTTGAACTCACAGAATCTTCTCATGCCAGGAGTAGTACATTTTCCTTTTTGGCAGTGATCTGAATCTTGGTCTGTCTTCAGGAACCCCCTCCTGCAGGAAACTCTCATTGCAAAGTCTAGCATGGAATGAGTGCTCCTTCTAAAAACCTCTGCCAGCTAAAATTGTGCTTGTCTCTCTCATCTTAGTTAAATTCACATGTGTCTTTATGCCTCATATGCTTTAAGAATTCCCTGCAATGCCTAGCCTGCTGTCTTGAAGAGTAGGGGCTCAAAAAGGGTCATTTACTGACTCTTAGAACAGCCATAACAATTCCAAGTGGGCATCTCTTTAATAAATCTCTAGTACCCCCAGTGGAGGCCAGTATCCACATATTTGTTTATTGTATTTTGTTTTCATAATAATAATCATCATTTTTTTCTCTCCCTATCTTTTGACTAGTTGATCATCAAAACACCTACTACATACTTGCAGGATTTGGCACATTGTTAATGCTAATCAGTATTATGATGATAATGCTGAAAGTGTTCTGGATTGAGTTTACTCTATTCTGGAGAGACACTGCTAGACTTTACAAAACTAGTAATGGTAAGCAGCAAGTTTCCAGTTGTTCTTCAAAAGAAGAGGTCTCATTATGGCTGTTAGATACTTGTCTATTTATCTTATAATAGCTATATTATGAAATCTAGATTCCTTTTGGCTTTCCAGCATATTATCAGTGAAACTTTTTGATTCTAGTGAAGGGCCATTCTCCATCCTGCCTTGTCGCTCTTCATGGTTCTGAGATTCATCTCATCAGCTCAAACTTCCTCCCCAACAGGATTGCTAGTCCAACCAAAGCCTAATAATAGACTCTGCCCCAGCTTAGAAAGGTTTACACATTTTGGAAAAATGTGTGTGGGTAAGACTTTATGGAATTCAAAACATTGACAAAATTGTTCCTACTTTCCAGATGTGGAAAGGTTAGATAGGTTCATCAGGACGCAGGTTATTTCATAAAGTCTAACCTGTGCACTCAAATATACACATGAGAGAAGACAATTCTGCCTGCCAAATATGAACATTATTCTTTCATGTAGAGGCAGATAATCCTTTTATATTTCCCACATAGTCCACTAAACCAGGGCTAGTTGTTGGATGCGTGGGGAATTCAGATCCCTTAAAAAATTTCACTTCCTCGCCACTGTTAGCCTTCAGCATTGCCACTTCCCTCTGGGAGGCAATGGAAAAACAAAAGATAGAGTTGAGATCTTCCTAGCACAGAATACCTTATCCATAACTATAAATAATTATAAATAGATTACTGATGAAATTTGATAATATGGTTTATACTAAACTGGGAAGGCTCTTGTCTGTTCTCTATCATTCAGCCTGAGACAGTAATGAGGAGGACTTTGGGATTAAAATGAATTTCCTGGTGACATTTTTGTGGCAATAGACAGTTGTTGCCTTCTCTAGATTCTAGAATATTTTGAATAGCAGGACACATTCACCAACAGCCTTATAACTCAGGGAAAAAATGTCTGCTAAGAGTCAAATGAGAATTTTTTAGGACTAAGTTATACGATTGTACTTCTTGCTCTCATTTTCAGATGGGAAGATCTATGATGCATATGTGATCTACCCGCGGACCCACAAAGATAATCCAGAGGCGACAAGTTCTGTGGAGTACTTCGTTCACCAGATTCTGCCTGATGTTCTTGAAAATAAATGTGGCTATAACTTATGCATTTATGGCCGAGATCTGCTGCCTGGAGAAGGTAAAACTGTCAACACACATCAGGAACAGAAATTTGCTTCATTGGAAGGCTAAGGGATGGGTGGTCTTATCCCTACATTGGATAAGGAATTGCAGTCATTATTCCAGGTCTTGAGAGCTCAGCTTTTAAATATTTTCCAGAAGAAGGAGATACTTATACTTTGCTCCTCCTATACTCATTGTTACCTTGATTGTGAGGTCTTCACAGTAGTGTCAGTGAAGCATCCTTGTTATGTGGATTTAGCAGGGTACTGCCTATATTCACTTCCCTGTCCATCACTAGGATCACTCGACATCTCTCAATTCTTTCTAGAAGATTTGAAGGAAGACATAAAAGCCAAAGAACTTTGTTCTAATTTCCAGAAGCATTGGCTAAATATTTAAAGGGACTCAGTCATATGATTTCCCTTATATTGTGAAACATTTGCAAATTTATATTCTCACAAGAACAAGCAGAACTATATCTTCTGTTTCTTAATATTCTTAGTCCATTTCATGTGCTTTTGAAAGTGTGTCACCATTTCAACATTTCAATAGTCATTCTTCTTTTCCCTTCATACTTATGTCACATACCTAAGAACCCTTCTTACCTTTTTCTCAGATATGAGGAAGCATCTAGAATGTGAATGAGGCAAGGTCATCATTAGTGTAAGTCCAATAAAGTCAGTATTTAGTAGACTTTGAATTTAAATTGGCATTCCCACTGAAAAAGAGAGATTCATGTGACTATAAATTTAAAGATAAAAATGACAAGTGAATTTGTTTTTTTTTGGAATGTTTGGGTAATGTTAACAGCCTAATAATGGCTTGAGAGACCTGTAAAATGTACAATTAAGAAAAAATATATTTCACGTCTTCCCTCCAGGCTCTCTTCTTCTTCCAGCTCTTCCTACTGGCTACCCATGAAAGTAGAGTATAATGAATCATATTGCTTAAACACCCTTTTCATGTACACATCCACTTAAGAAGCTACAGGGACTCCAGCTGTCTGTGACAGCACACCATGTGCTACACGTGGCTGCAGGCTCTTCATCCCTTCTACCTCATGTCCATCAGCCTCATTTCTAGTTGCACCTCTCCCTCTCTCCAGCCACGTGAACACTAGCTCACTGATGCTCAAGCTTGTGTCGCCTTTATGGTACTGTTTTTCATTTGAAAAGATATCCCACTTCTCCTCTATCAAGTATGTCTTTTGACCTTACCTCAACTAAAGTATATAAAATCCAACAAAACCACACCAAACTTAATTCTTCCCTTAGAAAAAGTGTGACTGATCTATACAGTGTATGTAGTGTAACTAGTGTTCCATGCTAGTTACCTTGCATTTGCTCCTTCAAATGTACTCTGCAACCCTCTCCATCCAGTGGCCCTGGGTGGCTGATCATTATGAAATCCATCACTCTGCTCCCTGCTGTGTTTGGCCAATGCAAGGCACTGGCATATGTTTTTTTTTTTTTTTTTTTTTTTTTTTCGGCTGGGGCGGGGATGCGGGATAGGGGGTGGGGGATAAGAGGGTGGAGGGAAGGGGGAGGCGCTGGGAGCATGTCCGTGCTCCTTTTGGGTGGGATTGCCGGGGTGCCTGTCTACTCCCTCCTGTAGCAGAGGGCTCTCGTCAGTTGGCCTTCCTCAAGCCTTTACACTCTTTGGCTTTCATGCTTCTTCCTTCCTGCACACTGGAGAGAGTAACTGCTTGCTGATATTATCAGCTGTGGGGTTCTGCATCATCTCGCATTGATTTCACTAGGCTCCTTCCACATCTTTTACAAATTGCCCTTTCAATAAACTCTCTTTTGTCATCCCTTTTAAGGGTGCCACTTTCTCACTTAGGATCCTGACTGACTCAGGTCTCTATCTGGCACTATTTAACCTTCTCTTTTTCATTTCAGACTTTGTGAATTGGTGGTCTTTTTGCCACCACTATCTAAGAATATCTTGAGTTGTTTGTTCCTGGTTGGGTTTCCTTAAGCATGCCATCCCCTCCTTGCTGGGAGAACTGGGTGTTCACATATTCTTTCTAAGTCTACCCAGGAGTTAACTGAAATCACCAGGGAGCTGATGCTTCTTAAACACTGACTTGCTAAGGGGGTCTGTCTTCCTTCACAATTTTCTAGTCTGTATTAAATCAGCTTCTGAAAAAAGAGATAATTGAGAGATGAAATGGATCCAGGACTTTCTAGTGACTTTAATCAGTTCAGAGGAGCAAGCATTTCTAAATTTCTACTCTTTAGTGTGAGGGTTAAAATTCTAGCCCCTTTAAAACATGTAAGCTAATATTTTAAAGATAATATGTAGTTAATGAACATGAATTGTCTTCTGCTAAATACCTCTATATTATCATTTGATGTGAAGTACTTTGTTTTGGTTAAGACTGGTCCCCTTTGGAGAGAAGGGGGCCTTGGTGTGAATCTTCCTACATGAGAGGGGAAAGACCCACACACACTGTGCCTTTTATCCACGGACATTCTAACTTCTGTGCATAAGCATACTGATAGTGTCAGAATCTCACATCAGATTATGAGTAATACTTTTTCAAAAGTTTAGAACATTGATGATCAAACATTAGCCTTAAAAATGCAACAACAGGGGACCTCCATGTCTTTCATTACTAGATGTGGCCACTGCGGTGGAAACCAACATACAGAAGAGTAGGCGGCACATTTTTATCCTGACACCTCAGATCTTACACAGCAAGGAGTTTGCCTACGAGCAGGAGATCGCCTTGCACAGCGCCCTCATCCATAATGACTCCAAAGCGATTCTGATTGAAATGGAGGCTCTGAGTGAGCCAGGTGGGCTGCAGGTAACAGAGATGCAAGATTCCCTCAGGCACCTCATGAAAGTGCAGGGGACCATCAAGTGGAGGGACAACCACGTGGCCAACAAGCGGTCCTTGAATTCCAAATTCTGGAAGCACGTGAGGTACCACATGCCTGTGCCAAACAAATCTCCAAGGAAAGCCTTCGCATTTGGCTTCCCTGAGTGCCCAGGGGCTGCTGTGCCTGTGTGGACAGGTTGACACACCAGATTTTGTATATGTGAACACCTCTTAGAGGGATTACACCTCTGCACTAGACACAGGATGTTGAGGAATGAGAACTGGGAAGGGCAAGGGATTTGGGTCTTGGGTTTCATCTAGAAAAATTACCTCCGTTTTCTGGACTCTGGGTAGAATGACAATGTCCCCCAATTTTTACCCTCAGTCCCTCTCTCTCCACTTCACATTTCTTTCTCTTCTCCTTTGCAGGTCTTTCTCCATTGTGGCTTGTGGTCTTTTCACTATACCTTTTCTTCTTTCTCTTTCTTGTTCTCTTCTCCTTATTCACCAATATTCTGCATTATGGACATCAGACTCGGAGGTTTAGTTACATTATCATGCAAGATGGAAGAAGACTCAGATTCCCTCTAGCAGAACCCGGGTTGTGAATCTTGTTCCTGAATGCCACAATTTACTGTATTTTGTTTGATCTGACGCTTAGCTTTATCACCTCAATACAAAGTGTTTGGTATGATTTTTTTTGTTGCAATATTTTACCTGATAGTCATTATAAATCAAGTTTTCTTTCAGTCCTAAAATTTCTTTTATATATTTTTATTCTTTTTAGAAATGTTTTTTCTTACTATAAAAATGATAGAACAGAAAGTATAAAAGAAGAAAATAACAAATTTATTCATTAAATCCATTATCCTAAGATGATGACTTTTAAATATTTTGGTAAATTTATCTTTTTTAAAAAAAAAACTTAATTCATACATAAACGTATTTATTAGATAGCTGAGATTACATAATGTGTAGTTTTTATATTTTTTCTACTTAACATCATGATTTAAGCATTTAACATGTCATTGAAATTTTAATGTTTTAAAATATTTATAGTGTTCAATCTTGTGGTTATGCTATAGTTGCCAGACCTAATTACCTATTGTTAGATATTTAAGTTGTGTCCAAATAGCATTATTATAAATAATTCTGCAATGATCATATCAATATATCTTATATCTCCCAATTATTCTTTTCTTAATTCATGAAACTTTGTTTGTTGTAATGTTTCTATAAAATTAGGCATGTTGGCAGAACTTTTTGGCGAAAATAAGCTAGTTTGCACAGTCAAAGCCACACCCATCAGAACATTTGCAGAGTTCACATGCTTTCAGGGGCCACAGAGCCCTTCAATGGATCCTGAGCTAAAAGAGCGTCCCCTTGGGCTGTGAGTGGAGATTCCACTCTCAGCTGAGCTGCTTATTAAAGTGTACGATTTCATATTTAACTGAAAAAAGAAAAATGAACAAACAAACAAACACTGCACTCTGGAACCTTGCAGAAAGTGTAATCTTGAACTCATTGTCATTCAATGCTTGAAAAGAATCATATTCAATGCTTGAAAAGAATCATATTTCTAGAAGGTTGGCTAAAGGATCTATAGTCACTCATTCCTCTAGATACCCTATAATCTAAATCTATACTCCCTGGATTAGAGTTGCTCGATAAAGTTGAAGACCTCAGTGAAAGCTGAATTCAGAGAATAAAATGTCATCTGAAATTAATCTGGAATTCATATTTACCTGAGAATCTTGTATCTTTATGTGCTAAATCTGCTTACCTTGCTCTGGTAGATTATTTACTTTTAAATGATGACATTTGATTTTTTTTTTGAATTACTAAAAAATTAGCCAATGGAAAGAATGCAATATAGCTGATTGGTTAACATCATAGAATTGGGAAATCAACAAATCATCTTCTGCTATCAGCCAATTGTGTGACCATAAACTACTTAACGTCTTCCAAACTTAGTTACCTTAGGTGAAATGAGAATAGTCATACCAAACTCTTTGTATTTCTGTGCTAATCAATTAAAAAAAAAAGTAGTAGTATTTGGACCAGAGTATGAATTCAATAAATGGCAAGAGTTGTAATGGTAGTTCACTATGTTTCTTGTAATGTAGATTATATTCCATGTCCTCTCTCAACAAGAAAGCTCTAAAGAATAAATTCTCTCCAACCTCACTGTTAGAATAGTCATGGCTTTCTTTATTCCTGCTTCCCCACCCATCTCGAATGACAGATATGTTATTGATTTATGGACACAAGACGTTTGGAATTGATTTTATTTCTCTCTTTACATTAGCTTTTTAAAAACATATAGCCAAATTTGGGATTTTTCTATAACAAGTATACAAGATATCATAACAAGGAATTTATAATAATCTCTTTTCTGGCTCCATAATACCTTTATTTTTCAATCTGCCCCATATTTCTTATTTTAAAATATTTTTTAATTTTATATTATAAGCTCCTCTGCGAGAATTCAACAAACATTTAAATTTTCTAAACATGTGTAGAGTGATTAGCAGGCTTTTAATTTTGATGACATGTAATTTGACAATTTTTTCTACACAGTTACTGCTTTCTGTGTCCCATTGAATTTTTTTTTTCTTTTTGCCTACTCCAAGGTCATGAAGATATTCTCCTATGTATTTTTATAAAATATTTATGGTTCCAGCTTTTATGTTTAGGTCTATGATCTATTGTGAATAAATATTTGTATGTAGGATGAGGTAAGGGTCAAGGTTTAATTCTCCCCCATACCCCATAGAGACACCTAGTTGTTCTAGCAACACTCGGGAAAAACTTTTCTTTCCCCATTAAATTGATATGGTGCCTTGGTCAAAAATCAACAGATTATAATTCTATTCTTTATTATTTTCCATTTAAATGCATATGCAAATATCACACTATCAAAATTACTGTTGCCTTACTGTAAAACTTCGAGTCATATTAAATCCTTTTCTTTTTTTCCCTCAAGATTGTTTTGACTATTTTAGATTGTTTGCATTTTTACATAAATTTTAGAAATAGCTTCTCAATTTCTTTGAAAATTCCTCCTGAGATTTAGAATGGGAATTCATGAAACATATGGATTTTATAACCTGTAGAGCCTAAAAATGTATAGACTCTATAAACTCCACAGTTTGTGGAGAATTGATATCTTAACAATGAGTCTTCCAAGCCATAAACATGGTATATTTTTTCATTTACTTAGATGTTTTATTTCTCTCAGTATATTTCGTTGATTTCATTGTAGGTATCTTGTACATCTTGTACATTTATAGTTTAGTATTTTTTTATACTATTGTAAATGGTATTCTTAATAAATTTCATTTTCCAAATTTTTATTTAAGAATATACAGATTATAATTGAGTTTTTGTATATTAATCTTGTATTTCATGATCTTGCTAAAAACTCATTTATTGTTTCCAGTACTTTTTAAAACAGATCTCAAAGAGTTAGCTACATAATAAAGTCATGCCCTCTGTCCAAACCAGTGGTTGTATTTCTTTCTTTCAGTCTATATGCCTACTATTTTTATTTATTTACTTAATACAAAATGATTGTCCTAAGTGAGAGCAGAACAAGGTAATGTTCCCCCTCTTAGGGAAGAGCAACGTGTTTCACTATTAATTATGAAATTACCTGTAGGTTTCTTATACATGTTCTTTATCAGATGAAGAAAGTTCCTTGTAGTCTCAGTTTTCCAAGTGTTATTAATCAAGAAAGGATGTTAACTTTGGTCAGATGCTTTTAATGTTGCGTTTATTGAGATAATTATATGATTTTTCTCTTTATTATACTTATTGTATACTATGTTAATATAATATGTATTACATTTATCGTATAAGAAATTATTTTGATTGGATAAAAAGAACGAAAATCACTGTCTCATTAAACTCTTTCCCTGAAGTATTCATTCTTCACTTTTGTTTGAAAGATCCAGCTGCTGACTAGTCTAAACATGTATCCTGAGATCTACCGCACTATGGCAATTTAGAGACACACGTCCTCCTTTGGCCTCCTTTTCTTCTAAACAGTTTATAGTCTCCATTCATACCTCTGCACCCTCCCCCGCCCCCTCACCCCCATTAACTTTCTGATAACGAATCCCCCATCCCTCGATTAAGCAGAGGCCGCAGGACAGACCTGAGACTTGAGTGTTTCTGACAGCGACCTCCTCTTCACCTCGGTTCACCTCAGGGACAGAACTGCGTTTCTGGGATGCTTTCTTGACTTCTTTCTTTCCTGTCGCCCCTTCCCGCAAGCGCAGAGGCCGCTCTGCCTGGAGCAGGTTGAGCCCTCCTCATCTTACGCTGGCGCACCTCACTCCGGGGCCTGAAGGGCGCGCCACCTCCTCGCCGTGCAGGTCATTCGGCCACCACCCACCGCAGGGGAGCTTCTGGGACTCGCTGCGCGTCGTGGGGGCAAGGGCGAGGCGCCGCCGCGATCAGGTCGCTCCCGAAACTCTCAGTCCGGCCCCCAGGTGGAGGAGCCGATACTCCGAATCGAGCACCGCAAGCTCGGAGCGCTCAGACCAGGAGGATCCCCATCCAGGAAGCATCCCCACACTGGGAGGTTCCACGACCAGAAGCACCCCAGACCCAGACCCGAAGCAGCGCCCCACCCACACCTCTGCCAGCAGCGGTTACCAAACGCCTCTTCTTTCCTATTGCTTCCCGTACTTTTTCTTGGCAGCCTTCTCTAGTTGCCCTCTCTTTGATCACACTTGCGGCTCCTCTCGTTTCGTGTTTCACAGCGTTAGGGAGGTGGCGCGTTGCTGTTCCCACCTGCTTTCTGAACTCCTGCCTCCCCCATCGCGACCAGCGTGAAGGAGGGACAGCCGCCTGCGCCCGGCAGCCCAGCTTCTCGGACGCCGGTCAGGGAAGGTAAGAACCGAGCTAGGCTGCCATCTGTACCCCTCTTCTCTACTGCCCTCTGCTGCCTGCCCTGGCGCAAGGGGTAGCCCAGACTCAGGACAGGCATTCTGAAAATAAGATCAATGAAATATGTTGCATGTGCTTGTGTGTGTGTGTGTGTGTGTGTGTGTGTGTGTGTGTGTATGCATATATCTCCACAGATATGTTTAAAATTATATATCCATAATTTCAAACATTGCATATATGTATGTATACACACATTCACACTCGTACACACACACACACCCATGAATGATTGGTGAGACAGTATCATCAACTTTCCCTGGTAGGATTGTTTTAGAAATTAAAAAATTTTTATTTTTATTTTTTCTGGAAAAGTAAGAACAACTAAAATAAGTGATGGTTTTTATTGATTAAGATTGTGTCTGACACTGTAGAAAACATTTAAGTGCATTATTTTCACTTGATTTTTCTACAGGCAAAATGAAGTAGGCATTATTATTATGCTTAATAAAAGGAGGTGAAACAAGTCACAGAGAGGTTCAATAATTGATCCAAGGACAGCCAGTTACTAGATTCACATCTAAATTTTCCTGATTCTGAAACTTTGTTTTTAATTTATGGCACCTCCAGGATTTAGAGCCACTGACAGTATTCATAGCGGTTATGAGACAAGTTCATAACTGGGTAATCTCAGTCAGATGGACATCTGGGATAATTGAATTTATTTCACCCTCTTTCCTTGGTCCATTCTTGGGACCTCGGCAAAGACCCTCTTAGGACCTCAGTGCTGGCATCTGGGGCACAGTTCTCAATCCAAGGACCTTGGATAGGCTGGGAGAGTATAAATTTGGGGTAAACTGGCTTTGTGCAGTTGCTGCCACAGTGTGACTTTCTCTCCAAGCGCACACACACGCACACACACACACACACATACACACACACAAAAGGGTTACATACAATTGGTCTAGGTACACAGGGTAGAAAGGCAGGGTGTCTATCATCAAGGAAGCCATTGAAGAGTAGGGATGAGTCTTGGAGTAATGGGAACACATTGTGGTGCAGTTTTGGACAAAGGCTATTAAACAGTGGCCATTGAAGAGCTTCTTTCAGAAGGCAACCATTGAGCCAAGCTGTAAAGACTGTAGGAACCCAGCATCTGGGAGAAGGGGATGGCTGGTCCAGTGAGCAGGACTGGCACATGCCTAGGTGGAGGTGACTGAAGCATAAGAATAACAACAGACATTGGTATGACCAGGACTGTAGGATGGGAATGGTTCTCCAGGTCTTGCAGATGAGAAAACTAATTGAGCATAAATTATTTTATTTTAAGAAAACTATGAAAAGATCTTGTACTGCATTACTTTGGGGGTCTGAGAGAGTGGTCCGCTTGTAGCCAAACCTCGTCCTAGGCACACAGTTTTTGGAAGAGAACCTTTTACATTTAGAGAAAATTTTATGCCATTGGGTGATTTAGGGAAAGTTTGTGTGTATGTGCAAATGTGTATGCACATAGATGTCTATATATATATATATATACACACATCCATATACGTACACATATATTTAATATATCTAAAATATTATTGAATATATCTAAAATATTGTTAAGTATATATATACTTAAGATATATTAAATTTACTTTTACAAATACAAATAAGTCCTCTGTATCATTGTTTCCTTACCTTGGCTGCGTATTAGAATCACCTGGAGGACTTTTACAACTCGGGATGCTCAGGCTGTAATCCAGATGTCTGAATGGAACCCAGGCATCATTTTTTTTTCCAGCTCCAGGTGACTGTGAGTGCCCTGGACTTCACATCAGTTGTTAAAGCATACTTTTCAATATGCCATGCTTTAAGAAGCATTGCACAGGTAGAAGATTATGCAGATGTAACAATGGATCAGATGCTCATCTAAGACTCCCAAGTGTATATGTTTTATGAGTTTAATGTATTCATTAATTCAGCAAATAATAAATAAGCAAGCAGGCCTGAAATAATAGCATCAGTTAGTGATAAGTGCTATAAAAAAGTGCTATAAATAGAAAAACCAAGTTAGGTGTGAGAATAGAGTGTGTGTGTGTGTGTGTGTGTGTGTGTGCGTGTGTGTGCACGCACACATGCACAGATGCTGGTGTGTATTTACACTTGAGCAAACGTGCTATGTTTGATTTTTTATAGTGTTCTCAGAATATGCACATTATAACTGTTATCAACGAAACTGTAAAAGAAAGGACTATTTAATGACAGAAGTAATTAATAGCTATTTGGGAAAAATAAATTAAATTTGACTCTATCTTCATACTAAACAGGAAAGTTATATGTTAATGGATGAAAAAACTTAAATGAAAAAAAAGCTAAGCCATAAAAATGAAGAAAATATTGAGAAGTATATATCTGACCACTGAAGGGAGCGGAATATTCTAAATGTTGAAATAATGGAAAAATCACAAAGCAAAAGAATGATAGGTTTGACTGCATAAATATTAAACTGTTGACATGTTAAAACATTAAAAGAGGAATTAAAAGGTGAACTAATAAACAAGTTGAAAAAAACAGTAAACATCTAAAAACAACAAAGGGCATGAAAAAGATAGTTTATAAACATGGAAAGAAAATAGCTAAAAAATGCATTATTAATACTTTGCTTCTTAATATCAATAGAAATGTAAATTTAAAAAAACCCCATGAGATACCATTGTACTAATTTGAATACTTACTTAGATTTCAAGAATGAGAATGCTCAGTGCTTACTTGGGTGTGGTAGGTGAATATTATCTTGCACTGCTGAGGGCGTATGAGTTATTACAACGTTTCTGGAATGCTGTTTGGCACAAGGCATTTATTACATTTAAAATGTATTCTTTGACTTACAGATTGTACTGCCATGTAGTAACACCAGTAAAATAAGAAATATAGGTAAATAATAATAACTAAGCTTTAAGTGATATTTATAATTCACCAGATAACTTGCAATAGTAATTCATGTAACCTTCACACCAGCTCTGAGAGGTAGTATTGTTATTTCCTTTCATAGAAAAAGATATTGAGGAACAGAGAGGGTAAGTGACTTGCCTAGCATTATTCAGCTGGTAAAAAGTAGAGAGACAATTTAAATCTTCCAATCTGGCACCAAATGCTATACTCCAAAAATTGCTCTATACTGCCTTAAATAAGAAGATAGTCATGGGGTTATTTTATAATAAAATACATCTTGTAAATTATAATATATCTATATGAGAGAACATGTGGCAATTAAAATGATGTTGACAGAGATTTTTATGACACAAGAATGTACTCGTTTATTAAGTGAAGATTGCAGAATATGACATTATTTAAACAGCATCCTAATTATTTGAAATATATAGAAAAAGTACAAAAGCATTCTAAAGTATTATGTATGTTTAACTTATTTTCTTCTTTTCAACCTTCATTTTATAATTGTCTTATAATGGGCATATATTACTTTAGAAATCAGAAAAAAATTAAAAAGTAAAGGAAGAAGAAAGAAATTTAAAAATTATGTAAAGGTAAAAAATGATGTCAACATTGACCATAACACTAAAAAAATCCTCAAAATTTCTACGTGCAAGAAATTTAATATTTATATTCTCCTACATATATTTTATTATTGACATTTATTCTGACATTTCTCAGAAAAGCTTCTCTTTGGAAATGAGTTTCATTATTTAATATCTTAATCTTTTAAATCCACAATAAATTCACTAAAAAGTATATATACACATATGTAGAGTGGTGCAAATATCAGCTAACTTATATACTGGAATCTTAGCATGTTTCATATTGAAACTCGGAGCTAACTCGTCAGAATGTTGAGTTATAATAACTTTATCTCTTACCAGACATTGAAATTAAAAAAAAAAAAAAAAAAACTGCAGTGCTCTTTATAAGGTTGTGTCAGCCTTAACCAGAGGAAATAACATTTTTCATTCTACCCTAGATAAGAGAATAGTTATTAATAAAATGTGTGTGTGTGTGTGTGTGTGTGTGTGTGTGTGTGTGTGTGTGTGTGTTGTGGGGGTTGATTTCAAACAATAGAGATATTCTAATTTGGTTATGAACAGTTGGTACTTTCCATACATACTTATTCCTTTTGTCTTTACTTTGTTGATTATTATCTCTTGGAAATTACATCAAATGCTTGGTGATGATTTTGATAAAGGATAATGTAAATGGTTTGGCAACTTAGCCATTAAATTTTGTCCAGAATTTGGGCATTAACAGTTCTTACTATTATTATTTTTTTAATCTGGGAAGTGAGTGATAGTTGAGAGATATATTTGGGACTAAAAGGCCACCATGTGTCTAGGAAGTCTTCATAAAAATTAGCTCATTTACACTCAGTAATTTGGTAGACAGGCATTCTTACCATCACTATTTTGGTAATGAGCAAACAGGCTCTCAGACTTTTAAGTAACTTTCCCAAGTTTGCATAGCTTGTCAAGACTCAAGCTGGAATACCAATCCAGATATGTGTGCTCTGAGAACTGAGCTCTTTCCATAATGCTGTGCTTCCTTCATCCAGTAAAGCTAGGTATCTGGTCTACGAGGAACATGGAATTGTTTATGAAATATTCAGACTTGGTATATGAGCCCCAAAGCACCCTTCCCCTCTGCCCTGTAAATATGTAATTAGGACAAAGTTGGATTAGAGTGAGATCAAAATTCAACACAGATTTGAGTTCACTGAGTCAATGTCGGGTAGGTGTCTGGAGCATATGTGATTCCCACTGTGTCTCTTCATTTCCTTAAAATGAATAGTAATAGGAATGTGAGTGCAGAAACATGTGCACACATCCACACATCTATTATTCATTAACAGGTGGTAATGAGCACTTACTATGTGCTAAGCATTGTGCTAGACCTCAGTGATGCTGTGGTGAACAAAGTAGACTTTGTGCCTAACTTTTGTTCCAAAGAAGGAAGTTGGATGCTTAAAATTTCAACCCACAGATAAAGATCTAATTACAAATTGTGATAAACATTTTGGTGTGGTGAGGAAAAAAAGCACCTAGTATACACACACACACACACACACACACACACACACACGCACACACACACATGCATGCACACACACAGATTCCTTCCCGGGAAGAACTGCCATACATATCTCAGTATATCACAGATTGTCTATGCATAGAATAGTAGATTTTATAGAAGTATTACTATCATCATCTTTGACTTTGGAGGCAACATTTAGTAGACCAGGCCTAAAATACATCAGGTTATCTTGTATAGAAAATTGCATTATTAGATATTTCTTTTAGATGCCTGGAAATTTTATTACTTTATGTGGCTGAAAGTTCTGAGAAGAATTGGTGATTATGAAAATTTCCTGGACTCTCTTTTTAAAAGCCTGTGTGCCAAAATAATTTTAAAACCTCCTTTATATGACAGGTAGGCTTTTGTTTGAGGGTATGAGCTGAACCTGTCTTATTCTGTTTCTCCAGAAAATTTCTTGAAGCAGAACCCAAAACATGCATTGTAGACAACTACCCTTGACACTTTCGGTACTTATGTTTATAAGCACTTCAGGTAAGTCATAATAGTTATTGACAAACATACATTGTTGTCAGTCTAGAGGGAATATCAAGGTTTTGCTTTTATATGTGGAGGTGGCTACTGAAGATGCTAAATTTATTAAAATTAGTGATATAAATTTTACTTTAAAAACTTGCCAAATCTTTGGCATCTCTGGCATAAAGAATAAAAATTCAAAGGAATGGAAGCAAGTAAATAATTATATGAGATTACTGAAAAGGGAAAGATTTGTTTCTCTGAGTTTTTGTGGAGAGACCAGGATGTAAAAAACTTGTATCTGGAAATAAATTACATTTGACTGAGAAAAACATCTGCTTAATGTTGTTTGAAGCCAAATAGATCACAGCTGTCTTTGTCATTCATTGAGTTTTAGAAAGTTTAATGAACATTATCGCCTTCCCCAAATGAAGGCAAAGATCCATCTTATTATTTAGGGAATGAAGAAAGTGAATGGGAATACCTTAAAGAAAATATTGAAGTTATAGAGACAAAAATGAAAGACACTTCTTAGACTAGGGAAGACAAAGAGGCTTTATATCAGGTGTCGATTACTGATTTTAATTTATTGGCAGTGACCACTTGACAACTTTTACTGAGAAAAATTATGAGGCCTCAACAGGATTCTTTGGAGAAATCCAAAGAATTTGTTGTGAGGAATTAGCAAGATTTTCCTCAGGCTTTGGAAGAGAAAGTGGGGGCCCAAATATGACTTGCCATGATCTCTTTGAGAGAAGGAAACACATGAACCCATATCCCTTACTTTGAGAATGGCTGCTGAAGAGATAGTAGAGTTAAATTATTGATATTTTCAAATTATACTGTCCAAATGGGGATATATTTACGTAAGTGGATCTATGCATGGTTGAGATCCATACAATGCAATACTATCAAATGTTAAAAGAAAGAGGTACGTCTGTTTTTCTTGTTATGGAGTCATTTGTCAGGAACTGCTAAGTGATAAAACATGGTGCAGAACATTGCATCATGGGCCCCCTACTCTGTAGACAGACACCAATAGCTTTGCTTCCAGGTTGCATTGAAAACAGGTTTCAGGCTCAAAAACAATCATAACCCTGTTTTGTTAGGTTGCTAAGGTCCCAACTCTCTGTCCTTTAGGTATTTGAAGAGCACCTTTCATGAAGGGTTCACTCTAGGCAGATGTGACAATATTCTATGTGTAGTATTCACTTAACTCAATTAAAGTTAGGCAATGACATCCCATTATTGTTGAAACTCAAAAAACAACTTGTGTAAGAATGAAAGAGCATCTTCTGAGGGTTCAATGTGCCTTGAACTCCACTCATTTCTCCAATCAAAAAACATTTTTAATTAACAAAGGCTGTACTGTTAAATGTAGGGTTGATATCTGAAGCCATCAGCTGCCAGAGGAGTGTGAAGTTCCAACTGACAACCATCCACCCCTGGAGAGTATGTGTTCCAGGTTAGGTTTCTTCAGATGGTAACTTACTCCAGATAGGAATGTTTGTCTATATATGTCTATCCAAAACGCAGGTGTTTATAGGAGCTTGTTAAAGATTGGCCAAAACTTGGAAATAACTCAAACGTTCAACACCAATAGATTGCATAAATAAATTTCAACTGCCAACACAATTGAATACTCTATAACTATATATAAAAAAAAGAACAAAGCACTGCTACGAGAAGCCACATGGATTTCTGTTCTAGAATCAAGAAAAACAGTAATATTCTATGATTTGTGTACTATATATATATATATATATATAAATATATATATATTTATACGTGTATATATATATATATATATATATATATATATGTCTCTAAGTCAGAAAAATAAATTAAACTGTTCATAGTTGTCATCCTTTTGGGTGTCAATGAAAACTAGTTGAAGTACTGAAATGTGAAATAAAGTGAAATAGAGATTCTGTGACAAGTACCACATACAAGGTCAAAGCTCTTGAGGCGGCTCTGACTTCCATGTTTTTAAGAATACTTCTACTATTTGAGCCACTTCCTCTTTACACTGTGGTTGGCAACAATGAATTAAAACCAAGCTGTTGCTTTAAAAAATAAACCCCAACTATAGTATGTGTGCTGCTGAAGCGAGCACAATAAACTGTAATTACAGAAAAGGCATTTTCTGCATGGCTTAAGAGAAATGCTCTCCTTAATTTAAGGATTCTTATTCTCTAAATAAGGTTAAAAGAGCCACCCAAGGACAGGATATGGGAAAGGTCCATTCGTTTATGCTAACTTGAAATATCAGAAGTGCAAAAGAAGGGAAGGACAACCTTGTGTAACTGAAAGGATAAGATAAATTTCCAAATCCATAGTCTCTAAGTTAGTTGACAAAAAGGAGAGAAGGAGGGAAGAACAGTGTGAGGGCTCAAAGAGGGGCAGTGACAGATATCTAGATTTGGAGTGATATATTAATCAATTCTTGATAGTTCACATGATAAACTAGAAAGACAATGAATTTACATACACTCTAAGCTACAGAGGAGCAGCTTTAACCACTCCCACATCTGCCCAGGGAATGGATGACTAAGTAGACTGGTTGAAAGCAAGACAGGTGAGACTTCTGATGATGGAAATGAAAAACTCTGATATGGCAGGTTAAGTTCTTGTACCTTCCTGTTTGGGGAAAACTGTTGGAAATTTTGTCCTCATTTATGTTCCGAAAGTATCTTTAGGAAAATTATCTTTGTTGTTCTGTTTTTGATTTTTTTCTTTTACTTTGCTAATCTTTTGAAGAAACCTGTACCTTACGTAAACGTATTACTGCAGTTGAAGGGGAACCTTTCTATCTGAAATATTGCTCCTCATCATCTGAGCATGAGAATGAACCAACCACCATCAAATGGTACAAAGGCAGTGGATCACAGGGACGTGTTGAGCTAAACTCAAGCAGTTCACCTAGAATTACTTTGCATGAATATGTTTTGGAGTTTTGGCCAGTTGAGTTGGTTGACAGTGGATTTTACTTTTTTCAAATGGGGTGAGTATACCTTCTTTTTGTGTTAGTATATTTCATGGCCCTTCTGGACTTAGTTCAGCAATCAAATATACAGTAATCTGAAAGGTCAGATAACCCATGCACTTTCTCTTTTCTGCTCTTCTTGCAACATAAAATAAGTACTTCGTTATTGAAAAATTAAATGAAACACTGCCCTGTGTTTATGTTCCTAATTGACCCTAGTGAAATGAAATAGGTTAAGTTCTGATACCCTGTTTGTGGAAGGTATCAGATTTCCTTTAGAGGATCCTTGCTAAAGATAAGTGAAAACTGAATGAAATTCATTCTAAAGTTTAGCTGTTCCTGTTGTTTGGGTGATATCATCAGCTTGGGGAGTAGGATTGTGATTGGTGTAGACACATCCTAGTTTAGTTTTCAGGGTTTTGCTGAGAGCCAAGTGGCAGTGCTGGTGAAGAATGTGTGTGTGTGTGGCAACCAATCACAAACCTATAACCAGGGGCAGTGAGAGAGGGAAGCACAAAGGGACTTTGCACAGCTTTCTCATGACATAACCTGAGCCTGCCTGGATGTGCTCAGAACCAGAATCGTAAGTTCTATGAAATGAGAACAACCAACTGAATGAAGTAATGATTATTACTGAACTTAGTTCTTTTCATACTTCATTTGGTGAGATGGAGAAGGAATAACTGGGAGGAGAAATTTTCCATGTGATGGACTGTGGTGAGAACACTGATGACACTGTTCATCTGGTACATTTGTGATGTGGTTGTACTTATGCATGGGTATGTGCACGTATGTATTATGTATATGTGTGAATGTATGTATGCATGCATTTTTACAGAGGTTTGAGACTGACCTATAGAGAGTGCTCAGGACCAGGTGATTGGTGATGGTGCCAAAGGCAGTAGATTGCTTTCC
>PVKZ01002063.1:69065-201613 GCA_004027375.1 Macroglossus sobrinus
AAATTCAAGAACTCTTTTTTTTTTTTTTTTTTTTTTTGGTAACCAATGAATTTTATGTGACCTTTTTGGAGACAATTCCAGAAATAGGTCACGACTGAGTCTTTTCACAGTAAGGTAGAATGAATTCTCACAAGTGGGGCAGTGGAGAAAGAACATCTCCTTAATCAAGATTGAATAAAAGCATGATTTAAATTAACAAAGTATTCTAGATGGGACTGAAGGAGCGTAATGAGGGGAAGATTCAGTCATCTACCGATGTCACTTGTAAATAGATAGGGATAGAGGTACTAACCATCTCTAATAGAGATGATGGAGAACACAGCCTGGGTTAGAAGAAGAGTGGAATCGTCAGACAGAGGTAGGATGTCAGAGAGGCATGGGAAGGGACATGGAAGAGGCTAGGAATGGGAGAACAAGGTGGCTCACGTGGCTGTGGTGAGGAACTCTGCAGGGTGTTGGAAGCTGATGAATAATGAGGGCTGAAGTGATGGTGCTCGAGGAGCAGCCTTGACAATGGTTTTGAAAATAAATGGTAACCTACATGAGGGCAGTTTGTTTTGGACAACTGGGAGCCTTGGAGATAGAGACTTCTTCAAATATATTCAAATGTGAATGGTATCCTGTGTTTGCCACAGAGTGGTGTGTGTGTGTGTGTGTATGTGTGTGTGTGTGTGTGTGTGTGTGTGTGTGTGTGTGTGTGTGTGTGTGTAATGTACCTTTAGAACTATGGTAATCTTTTAATTTTTCAGGAGTCTATTGCTAATAATCAAATGCCCCTGGAGATTAATACTTTAATCCTGCATTGAAAATCACTTTGTCAGATCAAATTTTAAGGAAGAAATCCACCAATAGAGGAAGGGATGCAGAAGACAGTTTTTGATGATGGAGGTGAAAAAATGAAGGTACAGAGCAAAACACATACAGAAATCCTCTAATTAGTTTCTAGACTGACAGGCAGTGAGGCTGGCTTAGTAAGGGGTCCCAGAAGGGTGGGCTAGAGCTTCTTAAATCCCTTCTGCATATTGCCTGAGTGGCTCTTACAACCTGGTTGGGCTGGCCTTGAAGAGGGCAGCAATGGTCACAGCTTTGGATCCTTGGGCCTCAGCTTCACACCAGCCTTTGAGCTCCTCCTAGCATACAGTGTATTGCCTTGGGCCTGGAGGTATTCTGCCGGTCAAGATTTGCTGAGTGTTAGGAATTGAGGGTTGGAGAAGCAGAGAACAATAGGGCCTGATGAAATGGGAATACGCTTTCACCTTTTTCCTTGTAAGCTACTCGACTGGGAGATCCAGAAATATATCTCTATCCAATACAGCAAGGCTGAAGTCAGGGAAACATTACAGAAATGCTTGAGAAGAGGATGCCACCAAGGGGATTCTGAATCCTTTCCAAAAACCAGGGAGCTCTATGATGTCTCATAGCCTCTGGCACACTGCCTTTAACCTTTAGGACAGCCTGTCATCACTTGCTCTCCCTCACCCGCCCCGGCCAATCTTGTATAGATTCATACCCAAGGAGAAGGGCCAGATTCACATCGATTGTGATAACACAGTATTTGCAGAGCACTCCTGGCTATTAGGGCCAAACAGATTTGGATATGCATCCTGGTCCTATCTCTCACCAGGTAAGTGACTTGAACAAGTTATTTAACAGCATGAAATTTAGCTCTCTCATCTAATGTAAAGAAAATACGTTACATTTCTCTACTGCACACACACATGGTACCTGGAACTCAGTGAATGCTAGCTAATCTTCTCTTCTAGTGTCGACTTAAAGAAGAATTAGAAGAGCCTGTGGTGGGTACAAATTTGTCAGACACACAGAACAACTGAATGACACATGTCTGTTGCATTTGGTATATGAATATAACATCCTGGTTGCAACATTTTCTTTTTGAAAAGCTATTTTTTAAAGTCACCATTATATGTTTTTTCTCTTCTAAATTTCTGATTTCTGATCTGAAGGAACAACAATACTATCTATTCAAACTAACTTTTGCTCCGTGTGACATCCAAAGTGCTAATAGATTACGAGGAGGGCAATCAAGCTAGACTTGGGTTTACTCAACAGTCAGAGAAGAGGATTGGAATGAACTGCCCCGAGAAATACAGACATTCAGAAAATAAGTTCAGGGGTTTGTTTATAGACCTCATGAAACCACTGCCAGTCTCCTATTCTGGGTTAAAAATCTCTGGATATTATTGAAGTTCTACACATTTCTGTCTTGAAATATATAATATATGATCTTTAGTAGGTTTTGTGGGATAGGGGAGGTGAGGAGGTACTTTTCAGGTTTTCACTGCCTTCTACCCCATCCCATGACAGCTGTATTTCTTGCTATGCTGAACCAAAAGGAAGCAGAAAAAAGTTCAGGCATCAACATATGAGTTACTTTATACAAAAATACGGAAAAAAATTTATTGGGTTGATTACTAAAAGGTTTGGTAAAAGGTTTGGTAATACAAAATATTGGCAAAGTTTCTATACTAATTATAAAATATCTTTAAATGTTTATTTTATAGAAATGATACTTATGATTGGACATTAAATGTCATCAGAAGAACTAAACACAGTTGTTTTGCTGAGGAACAATTATTTAGTAAAATTGTGGAAGTTAAAAAAACTTTGCAGATAACCTGTAATAATACTTACTATGAAAAACTGACCAATGGAACATCATTGTATAAGGTAACACTTTTCACTTAAGATGTGGTAGAAAAGACAAAATTCTAAGATGAGGGTCTGGTGGCTGTGGAGCATTAGCATTTTGTTCTTGTAGCATACAAGCTGTGTGACATCCCTACCCCAGAGTCTCAGTTGGCCTCTCTGAGCTTGTGCCCTCCAGGTTTGCTGTAATGAGCTCCCACACTTAAGGCCTGGAGCACAGGTCCTGTCCAGTATTCATGTTCAATATGTGATAATGGCTTCTTCTCCCTTGCCTTTCATTTTTCTTCTTTTTCAATAAATAAATTTTAATAAATAAATAAAATTTCAATAAATAAATACTAGTTTAAGGATTATTTTCTTCTGCCACATATGCTTAAAATATAAAATTTACCATCTATGTCTTTTCCTGAATGTCGGAGTTTTCTTTTAGAAAATTGAAATATGGGAAAATGAATAATAAACATAGCAGAAATCACTTATAAACCCCGCCCCCATCAGAGACTTTTTGTGTGTGTGTGTAAACATCTACTTTTAAAAAGTATTTTTAATGGCTTGTGTTTTTCCACTTTACTTACTAAAAATTATATTGGGATTATCCCTCTATGTCTTTAAACATTCTTCCAAATGTGGGTTCCATTGTGTATATATACTTGTATCTGACTAACCTTTCGTTACTAGACATTTGTTAGTTTCTACTTTTCACTGTTATTTACAAGGCCAAAATAAATATCATTCCATAAATCCTGTGGTGTATATATGAGGACTTATCCTCTAACCAAATCCCTAAAAGTAGAATTATTGGACTAGAAACTATGAGCACAACTTTTGATCCACATTATGGGAAGCTAGGCCATTTTAAAACCTTTCCTCACACGGCCACCACAGTGGGAAAGAATACTCTAGACGTTCAAAAATCTGACATGCAAAATTTCTGTAACACTTAGTAGGGTTTTCCCCCTGCATGTCCTTACTTACTAATAAAGTAACCATTATATATATATATATATATATATATATATATATATATATATATATATATATATATGTATATATATAGTTTGCATTTAGTGTTACTTTTTTGTGGATTGTATACTTTGTCTTTTTTCTTCAGTTGGTGTACTTTTTACTTGTTGAGCTGTAAGAGCTTTTTTAGGCAATACTGTAGAGATTATATATACAGATTTATATATAGACTCTCATGTGTGTTATATATACACATGCATATTTACACTTATATGTATACATATATAATGTGCACACATGCATACATAATATACATGCACATACACAATGGAAATTATATTATTTCTGTAGAAGAGCAAACCTAAAAAATGTGGCTCATGGACAATGCTGAAGAACTGTGAGAGAAGGTGGTTTGAACAGATCTTAGACAAGTTGAAGCTCTGATGATTTCCTAGAAACTTTTGTTTGTCCCTTTTGCTTGAACACTGTTTATTTGTGATTTTTACAAGGAGAGCTCTTATGCAAAATGTTTTCAAAACATTTGAGTCAGCCCTGAGTTCACTTGACTCTACTTCCTGTTAAATGTGCAAACGTTTTACGGCACATATAAATTTGAGTTTCAGTGTATTGGGTTTTAAGAAATTCCAACATGCAGATAGTTAAATTTAGAAAATAGATGCACTGAGGATGTTTTCTGCTAGACAGTTGACTGCAGGGTTAAATATTCTCAACCTGTTTACAGATCAGAGTTTACCTGAGGGGAGAAGAACAAGAAAACTAAATCAATAAACAATTGTTCCAGTAGAGGAAGCGATGAATAACTGGACATTTACTCAGAAATTGCTAGTTTTCATTTGTTTTCCCTTTTTCTCTAAAGAACTTTTAAGTTTTAAAATTTCAATTACTTAATATGTTTCTGGTTTTAGTTAAAACGTTTTAACTTGCTTTTTTCAAAACAGAACTGTGAAAAGATAGAGAACAATAAAAACTCATTTTTACAGAAGAATGCAGAGTTTAAAGATCAGGGATATTACACTTGCATGTTTTTTCTTTATCACAACGGAAAACTATTTATCGTCACGAAAACTGTCAATGTAACAATAGTTGGAGGTAAGTGAAATTTTAGAATCGGGAAGAAACAAATGCATCTTAGTAAAGCAGAACATTTTCTTTCTTCTAAAGCCAGAGACAACTTGGTTGGAGTTGTGACCACATCACTAGTTCAAAACCATCTTGGCATCATTCATCATGCAGAAAGCTTTTTTGGGGCTAGTGATTGAAAGTTCATAAAGGTGAACGAACCTCCTATGAGTCAGCTGACATACTTAGCATTTAAATAAATTGTGGGTCTTTTGTTGTTAAGCATATGCTTTCATTCAACAAAATTTATTGAATATGTCTCTATGTTTCAGTAAACTACTGGGCATCAGGAGGGAAGGAGAGCAGGAAAATATGAAATTAAGTGAGTTATATATTATTCTCAAAGAAGTTGATTATAGTCTGGAGAGGCAACAAGCCACATAGAGGTGCCATAGTACAGTTGACCCTTGAATATTGCAGGACTCTCCATGCAGTAAAAAAATCTGTGTATAACTTTTGACTCTCCCAAAACTTAACTACTAATAGTCTACTTTGACCGGATACCTTACTAATAATGAAGTCAGTTAACACATATTTTATATATGATATGTATTATATATTGTATTCCTTCAGTAAAGTAAGCTAGAGAAAAGAAAACATTATTAAGAAAATTATAAGGAAGAGAAAATACATTTATAGTATTTATTGAAAAAAAATCTGCTTACAAGTGAACCTGTATAGTTCAAACCCGTGTTGTCCAAGGGTCAACTGGGTAGGAAACTGAAGTCACCTGTGTGGTGGTAAGAGGGTGGACAGAGTCCAGAGGAGGAAGATGCAGGAGGCTCTGTTTGAGATGGGTCTTCCAGGTTGAGTGTGATGATCATCAGGAGGACATGCTGGGAACTGGGTACTCTGATAAGAAGATGTAGGGAGCACAGGTGTGTTGATGGAGATGGGTGATGGTTATTTGTCTCTTATCATGAGTCCAGACTATATATAATGAAAAACTGGAGCCTGAATTTTAGAGTGACGGAGACATTAGCAGTAATTTGATCAAACCACTTAGTGAAGCTAACCATATGGTGCAGCCAGTAACAGATCATACAGTCCCTTCTTGGGAACTGCCATGGAAATTACCAACAATATTTGATTGTTAAGAGTCATTTTTCCCATTGAGTCCAAGATGCCTTTGTGTAGTTCCCCTCATCAGTTTCTGTTGGCCTTCAGCAGCTCTGAAGATTGTAAGTCTGGTCCTTTTTTAAAATGACGGCAGCATTGAGTGTTTGAAGATAGTGGCTAATCTACCCTCTGTGTTCTTTTCTGTCATCCGGGAAACCAAAACCCCTGCGATGACTCATTCAACAACATCATGGGCTCATAGTTACTAGGGCTCATTTGCTTTAGCAGCAAATGGCCACCCTGGCCATTTTCCTTTGGATTTGGTGAAGTTTGCCATCATTCTTCTAAAACATAGAGCTTAGAGTTGAAGTTGATAGTCAGGAGGTATCTCAACCTATGCTAAGAACAGTGCTGTGTCTTTATTACACTTCACCTGTGGTCACGGATGTAGATCTCTCAGCTATCACATGGTAAGCATATAACCTTGAATCACAATCCTCTTGATTCCCACCTGGCATTGTATTTTCTTCATCTCATGCTCTGGCTAGTCTGGTAATTGCCCCTCCCACTGCTGACAATCTGTGTGCTGTTTCAATTCTGTGGCATTAGCTTCCTAAGAGTCTAGGCATTCCAGGGGCATCTAGTGAGCGGTTTTCTTCCTTATGTTACCTTAAATAGCACTATACCCTTCACTTTACACCAATTTTACTACTCTGGGTTCTCAATGATAGACTTTGAGTTTTAGTAGATGATTCCAGAAGAAGATAATCAGTAGCAATTATCAAATCAGCTCTTGATCCTTTGTGCTCGAATCCGCTTATATTCCTCCACGTTCTCAGACCTGAGAGTTAGCTCTTACCCTGGAGCCATTCCACATCCTTCTGTCTGCCCATGTGATTTCCAGGTTTGCTCAGAGAGTCTGAATCTCAGAGGAACCCAGCCTGACTCAATCTGGGGTTTCACTGTCCTAGTTTCATTCTCCAGTTCTTGCCCACACAATCCTCTACTCCCTTCTCTGCTCTTCATGCTGTAGCACCTTGCCTTCTGAGAGAGCTTTAGTGTGGGTGCTGTGGGAAAGCTTCTGAGTCCCCTTTGGTCCTCATGCTCAGGCTTTCTGTTTCCTGAGTGCCTGGAAACCCCATGAGGGTTTGACCTTGCACTCTGAAGAGTTTAGGAGGGCAGAGAGAAGGAATAAAGGAAGAGGAGGAAGGCACCTATCAGGGACCTTGCATCTTCTAAGTCCTGCAAGTGTGGTTGTTTCCCTGGATGAGCATCTTCCTCTGGCTTTTAGTTTCAGTGAGCAGAACTACAGATATGAATTGAGGAAAAATCAAACTCAGTGTGCTTTCCCCAGCTATGTGAGCTTTAAAGTTGATGGAAAGTGAACAATAAACAATATTAGCTACAATCATTATTTACTGAAAATACAGCTAAAGTGAATGTGGAGTGATAATTAATAGAATCTTTGTTACATGAAATAAGCATATTACAAAAAAAGTTTATCTTAGAGAAGCTCAGTGTATACTAACAATTTTTTTTCTTTTTTCTTTTCACTTTTAGATCACAGTGATATAATTCCAGTTCTTCTTGGACCACAGCTTAACTATGTTAGAGTGGAATTAGGTATGTTTTGACATACATATATTCTGCATTTATGAATGTGTGCATAATGGACCCTTTCAAGGCTAAATCTGATTCATTGTTGATCAATACTGTGTATAACATATTCCATATTTAGTGAAAAACATTTCAAAAGCAGAACAAGCCTGTCATTTTTTGAATGTTGCTATTTGTAGACTGATCAAAATGAACAATGTGGTCCAAAAATTATGGAACTGCCTATAATTTGTAGATTAGGGTTTTAGTCTCTCTGTTTGTAGTCATTTTTAAATTTGAAAACTCAGTGAGAATATTCTGAATAAATTATTAAAATTTGCTGTGTGGTTTGAATATTTGGTTCATGGTTTTACTTTAAATCAATGGACTAAATTGACTGTAGGAATTGTCTAGATAGGTGTTGATGAATCAATATGTCCAATTAATTAATACCTTGCAAAAAGAAAAGGAAGAGAAAGAGGAAATTCACATATATTAAGCCAGGTTTTGTGAGGTGATTGAAATGTTACTGAATTAAACTCTAATAAGTATTATTCCCATTTTATGAATTAAATGACTGAAGCTCAGAAATGTTAAATAACTTTTCTAAGGTTAAAGCACTGGATAGTGGCAGAGGTGGGATTCAAGTGTCTGTTGATTGTTCCCAAAGCTCACACCTTTTGACACAGCCAGTCCCAGTTATTTCTATGACATGTATGCCCAATGTGGTTTGAATACTTTGCCACATTTTGTGCTTAATTTGTGCCTCATTTTCCATTTGTCAACATGGAGAGTTAGAGAATTAATTTCAATTATCCTTTCTTGCAAATATGTGCATTTTAAGCTCCAATTTTTTTTAATCACCACCTAACCATTTCCCACAAGTATTAGTATGTCATGTTTTAATTACTATTCAGTTCAAAACATTTTAAAGAATTTTTCTTGTGATTTCTTCTTTCATCTATGGATTTTTTGTGTTTCTCAAAATGTCCAAATATATGGAGGATTTTTCAGTCACTTTTCTGTTATCGATGACTAGGTCGCTTCCATTTTGGTCCAATATTATACACTATAGTATTTCAATGTTTTGAAATTTGTAGTAACTTGCATAAGGATGAGAAAATGGTGTATCCCGATGAATGTTTCAAGTGCATTTGAAACACATGTGCATGCTTCAGGTTTTGGTTCTATTACTCTATAAATGTCAATTAGGCGAAATTGGTTAATAGTATCGCTCAGATTATCCATATCATTACTAATCTTTTGTGTGCCTTCTCTCTCTGTTGCCGAGACAGTTGTTAACATTTCCAATAATGATAATCAATTTGTCTGTATGTCTTAGTTCTGCCCATTTTTTCTTTTCTTAAGTTGAGGTTATCTATGGGCACACAGAACTTGGTGCCTATTGAACTGATGCTTTGTCACAATGAAATTTCCCTCTTTATCTGTCATTATACTTCTTTACTCAATGCTTGCTCTTTCTGATATGAGGTAGGCACACCAGTTGTTTAGAATGGCGTGTTTTACCTTTTTACATTCTTTGACTTTTAACATTTTTTTTTGTCTTGATACATAAAATGTCTCTGACATAAATTGCATCTCTTTGGATCTTTTTTGAAATCTAGTCTGTATACTGTTTAGTCCATTGGCATTTGATGAATTACTGATACAGCTGATTCGAAGCCTCTTGTCTTGCCACCTATTTTACTGCTTGTCTTGCCACCTGTTGTCTCATTTGTTCTTATTATTACTCCTTTCCTTTTGAATTTATAAAGTATTTTTAAATTATATTTAATCTGCCTTATTTTCCATATAGCTGTTCCTTTCTGTATTCTTCATTAGCAGTTCTCCTAGAGATTGCCATATGTGTTCTTGTCAATACAATAAGGCATATGTACATATTAGTACATTTACGACTTCACAAACATGTGAGGACCTTGTAACAGTTAGTTTCATTTATCCTTTTACCTCATTTTGTGCTATAATTTTATATATTTCCCTCTTGAATGTGTTATAACATTTACAAGAGATTGGCATTATTACCATTTTACCCTACCAAAAACTTTTTATATTTACCCAAATATTTCTCCTTTCTTATGCTGCTTATTTGTTCATGTATTTCCTTGCTTTCATCTGGGGTGAATCTTGAAGTTCAGTTATACTGGCAATAAATTCTTTCAAGTATTATTTACCTGGAAATATCTTTATTTGCCTTCAGTTTTTAAGAGCATTTTTATTCAGTAGTTTCAGTAATTCTAAAATGACATTTTTTTTTCTCCCTGTACTTTAAAGATGTCCTTCTCTTATTTGCTGGTTTCCAAAATTTCTGTTGGAAAAGTAGACTTCAGTCATTGTTGCTACTTTAGCATGTCTTTTTCTTAGGGCTGCTTTCAAAACTTTGGGAAACCCGAGTTTCTAAAATCAGAATGTTGGTTGTCAACTTTTGCCTAGGGAAAGATGTACAGCTCAACTGCTCAGCTTTGTTGAATGCAAAGGATGTGCTTTATTGGAACATCTGGAAAAAAAATGGAAAAGATCCTAATGTACATGAAAAGGAAGAAAGAAGAATTAGGTATGTAGATGTGATACACGATATATATCATGATATGTAAAAATCCTATTATATCATGCATACCTGGTATAAAAAAACTCCAGACTCCTGAATAGCTAATAGGATGTTTGGGATAAGTATAAATTATAATTTACATATTTATAATTATAATTACCATGCTCTAGGTTGATGGGTTATGTGGAGATCCATTGCTGAGATCTAAACTATAGAAAGAAGGTCAATGAAGTATCATCACCTTGTAAAATTAACTTTTGGTCAGTCAGGTTCTGATGGGGTTGGGGATTTTACTCAAGCATCTGGCACAAGGCCACAGTTTTTGGATTTTGAAAATTGTATTAAGTGCTTTATTTTTACAAATATGCCAGAGAAAAGACCAAGTTGGGAGACTGTGGCATTCATGAATTAATTTGGGCCCCTTATGTGCAGTAGGTGCCCCTAGCTGTGTTGCCCACATGTCGCTGTGAAACTAGCCAGGAGTCTGGAGGCAGAGTGACTCCATAGTACCTGTGCCTATCGGGACCTGGGTGCAGCCAAGGCCAAAGGCAGGCCATCTCCTGCTACCTATCTGGATCTACATTCTGCCCTTATACACATGCCTTTCTTTTAGTTCTAATTGTTAAAAATAATTTATTATAAAAAATACTGAAAATCACAAAGAAGGAATTGTCATTTGAGAATAGGTTAATGTGTGCGTTGGGAATTTAATGGATGAGAGATCCACGGACATAGATACTGCCCCCTGCTCTTTTGGAAATAGTTTGTAGCTTCTTCTTAGAACATTAACTGCAATGATTATCTTTCTTAAAGGTGAGCATGGAGAGATTTTATCAAGTAAGGGAGGGTCTCCAGAGATTGTCAGATGTAAGTTACATCTCATGAAAATACTAACTAAATTTGCCAGTCACTTGCCTCGTGACATTCACTATTTGTGGGTAGACATTGACTATTGTAATTATTGCAGCATTTTCCTGTCAGAGTCTATTCATGGAAATTAGAAACGCAGTAAGAATAGGTAGGAAAAGCAAACAAAGCAATGATTAAGGTATAAATATTAAGGAAGCAATGTTGGTACAAAAAATTCCAAGAGACACGTATATTATTACTTAAATTGACTATATTTTTCCATTAAGGAAGGGTCAGATTTATTTTTAAAAAATTCTAAGCCTATGATCACTTAAATGATCACTTAAATGTTTCCAAATGACTTTGGGTCATTATGTAATTACTGGTGTACTGATACATTCAAGTTTTAGTGAGTAGTGATCCTAAGATTTCTGTCACCCTAGCTGTACTTTTGAGGTTTTTTTTTTTTTTCACACTTAACAAAATTCTTTGTCATCATGCTGGTGGCTATCAGTTCATGTTTACACTTATCTACAGCTGCTCACCCAGTAGCAGGCATACAACTACTGCTTGTGAAGCTTGGTTCAACCGAAATGCATATCCATCTGGACATTGTATCTTATCCTCAGCGTCTAGAAGTCTACATTTCTGCATTTTCCCCTTCTAGTGCTCTCTTGTTAATCACTGGAAGGATAGAAGACCAACTTGCCAACCTTATTAAAAATGGAACTTAATCTAAGCTAATTGAGTGAGGAAGTCTTTCTTCACGGCTGGGCATACAAGAGCTTTCTGTGTCATCTGTTTTGGCTCCTCGGTGGCCTTTTGTGATGTTAAATAGTTGATATTTCTGTATTAGTGACTTTTGTACATAATTATATTCTAAAATGTATTTGAGACAGTTGGAGGCTACAGTGGATACCACATCCCAGGTGCTAGACACACCTGCTGCTAGGGATGCCAGCCGAGAGACTGCACCTGAGACTGTTGGATGACACAGTGCCGTCAGAACCTGTCACTGATGGGGAAGCAGATGTCATAAGTACTTACCTCACATTCAGTTATAGGACAACTTAAATCTTCTAAGAAGAGGAAGAGAACTTGCTGTTAACAGTTGTCTCAAGTCATTTTCTGACAATCACTAAACAATTTAATCAGTATTTCTTATGGGTTTGGAGGTGTCTGAAAATAGTGTCATTTTTCAATTTATTTTAAATACTCAACAAAATAAAAGTAATCTTTAGGACTGCATGGACAAACTTGATACAAATGTGTGTCTGTGCTGGACAATTCTGTCTTGTCACAGTAGGTGGCAACCACTGTGGAAAGAACACGGAGTTGTTGAAGAGGAGAAATAGGGAGAAATAATGGAGAGAGAGAATATTTTCTCATAGTTTCAACTTAGCATCATTACCATCCAGGCGTTTCAATTCTGGGCAGTTTACAACATTGTCTACAGATTGTTCAGAAGGGCTTTGTCTGTTGGCCTTGATGCTTCCAGGAAGAGTGAGAGGTTTGTTGTGGCCACAATTTAAGAGTTCCCACCAGAAGGGGAAGATCTGATGAGTCAGCAGAGCTTCTTCCTCTGGGTGGTTGCACATGATGTCCTCTCTCATGGATAATGTTGCTGGCAATGAATGAAAGCTATTGTAAATTATTTTCCTCTCTTACAGGACTTCGGAAGGCAAATGGCAGGCTTCAAAAATATTGAGGATTGATAATATTAATGAAAAAAATCTAAACTTTTCATATAATTGCACCGTAGCCAGCAAGGAAGGCGTAGACACCAGAAGCTTTATCTTATTGAAAAAAGGTGTGAGAAACTTTTACTTTTGGAAGTCTGTGGAAACTTGGAATGTTGCTGCTGAGAAATCCCTCAAAGATCACTTGTCACTTCCCCATTTTACAGATCAGGAACCAAGCTCCTGAGAGGTGAAAGGATTCACCAGTGTCACAGGTGTTCAGTAGCAGAACTGCTGCTCTACCTGTGTAGAAACTCCCTCTGCCCTGAATTCAAGCAGAGAGTGGCAACACAAAGTTCATTCTTTTGTCCTCAATGATGTTTTAACTTTATGTAGAAACCAGGGGCCCCCAACAGGGAGGCAGGAAGAACTTGGAAATGGAGATGGTGATGGGGGAGTATTGTGGGGGAGGTAGTCAGGACAGCTTTAGGACACTCAAAACAACTGGAGGAAAGTATGCCGCTCAGTATAGGACAAAGCCAATGATACTGGGATAATTGCTGCCTCCAACCTATCTTAGCTGGGTACAGGGGACTCTTGGGTGTGGTCATTCAGTAAAGATTAACTGAGGCCTCCCTTTTTTGGGCCAGACCCTGAGCTTGGCAAGCAGAGAATTTATGCCTCTGATCAGTGGACTCTTAACATTTTTCAGTGCCCACCTGATGGAGCATACCAGAGTCATCCATCTCTATCCTCCACCAAACAGTACAACCCAGAGCCATTGGCCCAGTAGCTGCTTAGAAATGGCTATGTCTGAGGCCAAAAAGCTAAGCTTTTTATTGTTACTACTCTCACTACTCATTCCTAAGCTGGGCCATCAAACCCTGGATATGTAAGAAAAGGTTAAGATGGGAGTCGGGGAGTGTGGGGGGTGGGAAGGGGAGAGAGAGAGAGAGAGAGAGAGAGAGAGAGAGAGAGAGAGAGAGAGAGAAAGAGAGAGGACGAGGATACATAAGCATGTATGTTTTGTTTTTAGTGAGAAACAGAAGGAGTCTGGTGGAGAGAACCTAAGTCCAGAAGCCCCCCTGTCTTGATATTCTGGTCATCATTTGCAACTCACTTAGAACTTCTGTTAGTCTATCAGTTTACTGCATGCAATAACAATAACAGCTAACATTCTTTACATGTTTGTTATGTGATAGGCTCTGTGCTAAGCTCTTACCATTATTTAACCTGATCTATACAACAAGCTTTTATAGGAAAACAAAGTCATCCATGTCACACAAATAAAAATGTCAAAACTCAGACCTAATTAACTCTGAAATTAATTTACTCTGTGATTTTACTTTCTACAGGAATTATTACAGGTGTCTCTCCACCTCGTGTGAATATACATGCCTCGGTCCATGCATTTGTGAAGGAGAGGCTTTCGAATCTGTTATTTTGGCTTGATTCATTACCTTGCTTGAATTTGGTTACTGCTGGCCATCAGCCACCTCTTAGATCAGTGTGTGACAGTCCTGTCCCTGCCACAGAAGTTGGTACTCTAATCATTTCTCCTTCTGCTGTGCTCATAATGTCATCTGCGGTACAGGGTTTCCTCCACCATTATCCCTGGAGGAGTGTGCATGGCAGTGTGTGAGCGTGTATTCGTGTATTTGTGTGGCAGTCATAGATAGGCAGACCTTTCAAAGATGCAGGAACCCCAGGATGTGGCTTTATTCAGATTTCACTTATTAAGCAACTACGGTTGTGTACTTATGGCCTAATGGTTAATTTTACTGAAAAGATCATTACTAAAAATTGTGCTAAAATGGCAAGAGCTTTATGCATGTTTTTGGTTTTTGATTTAGAAATCTTATACCATTAGAATCTACTCTAGGAAAATAATCAGAAATAGTAATAAAGGTTTATGGATATGTTTATTATAGCACTATGTATATTTATGAAAAATTTCAATCAACCTAAATATTAGAGTATTATGAATTATAATTTTAAAGACCTAGTGAAACGCTTATAATGGAATGTTAAGCAAAAAGAGTGATTGCCATATGATCCCATTTAAGTCAGTACCTTTAGCGAAAGAGGAAAACCCAAAAAGAAATACTAGCAGACCAGCAGTGGCTGTTACCACATTGTGGAATGGTTGTTAGAATTTTTTTTACACTTTTTATTCATCTGTTTTATCTCATCTTGCCCCTAATGACAAGGAACTGAATCACTCTAAAAATGAAATATTTTCCCAAATAGCACATTTATATATATATATATATATATATATATATATATATATATATATATATATAAACAACTAAAATTCTGAGCTGTATGTGAGATGCTATGTTAACTACTTATGTACACACTATCTCATTTAATCCCCCCTCCAAAAGCAATCCTATAAATGAAAGAGAAATTATTTGCTTCATATTACAGATTAAGATACTAAGAGCTAAGGGTATCAGCAACATTTCCTAGGTCGCAAAATAAGTGATAGAGATAGGCTGGGACTCCACACTATCTCAGTTCTTTGCTGGCTTTCTCAAAACTACACACCTGCATTTATGCTCATGACCCAATAGCTGAGATTTATGTATAGGTCCCTCTATATCTCACCCTCACATTTTGTAATCCTAGAGCCATGACTTCCATAGTTAGGAATAAACCACGTGACAATGCTTTCGGTTCAGGTCTCCGAATATCCTTGTGCACATTTTCATTCTTTAAAAATGGGAGTGGAACATGTTGGGTAGACAGCTGAGTTAGCATTGGTGGTAAAAACTGACATCGTAACATGATGGTAGAAGACATTGGTAAGATTTCTTTGATTAATCCTATTTTGTTTTTCTTTGTAGAAGATCTGATTGATATCCCAGGCCACATCTTCACTAGAGGAATGATCATAGCTGTTTTGATCTCAATGGTAGTCGTGTGCCTAGTGATTGTGGGTATTATTTATAGAGTGGACTTGGCTCTATTTTATAGACATTTCATGGGAAGAGATGAAACATTAACAGGTAACAAATATTGTAGTCCTGGAATTTCTTATCCTATGGTTTTATTAAGAAACATAATAAAGAAACCTTAATCTTCATATTATTTTGATTGTTATTGACTTCATGTGTAGTAGATTTTCCACAAGAAAAATTGCTCTGACTGTACCATCCATTATGGATGTTGTCTGTGCCATCTTTTTTTGTGCTTACTCATATGTTGCCAAAAATTGTTCTCTAATTGTTTTGTGCATGTATGCCATATCCTCCTAAATATCCTGTGGGCTCAAGGATTGTACATCACAATGTCATTCATACATCATCTGGGCACCTTATACAATGTGCAACACTCAATAAAGGTCATTTGAATTGAATTGAATTGTATTATGATTTATTATTTTAACAAGAGGTTGTATGATGTTTCTGAAGGAACCTTGAACTAGAAGCCAAATAACTTGGGTTCCCATCCCCCAGATCTGCTAGTTTTTACTTACTGCTATTTCTATCCTGGTGACACTATGTCTCAGTTCCCCTATTTTTTAAAAAAGTGACTAGAAGTCCTCAAGTGTCAATATAATTACTGAATTATAAAATCATTTTAATTCATTGTACTTGCTTTCGTTTATGTGTGCATGTATATATGTGAATGTGTGCATGTGTGTGGGACAAACATCATTCAAAATAAAAAAAGTCTAAGAATCAAAACACAGAGAATCTAAGAAATTACACAGTAGAAAGTATCCCTGCCAGCCTGTCCCATGTCTGTTTCCTACCTCATCCATCATTGATAGCATATCCAAACAAATATGAATGTAGAATTTTATTCCACTTCTATTTAAAAAACAAATCTGAATGTATTATGCACACTCTTCTGATGCCTTGGATATCCTTCCACGTTAGTTTCTAAAGTTCTCACTTTTTAGGGTTTCATTTCTATGGTAAAACCCTAAAGTATTTTATTTCTGTGAAAGTAGTATTGTTTCTTTTGTCACCTTTTGATGGACATTTATGTTGTTTACAACTTTTTGTTATTACAGAAATGATGTGATGTATAGGTTTGTACAGTTATTATTTTGTGCATATGCAGTATAATTGAAGAAAAAATGCTCCAAAGTATAATTGCTGGAAATAAGAAACATAGAGTTGTTTCGATAGATATTGCCAATTTGCCCTTCTTACTACTATACTACCTATTACTTTTCAAAGGACAGAAATAACTCTTTTTCCATAGCCTTACCCACAACCTTTTGGATATTTGCCAATATGATAGGTAAAAAGTTCTATCTCAGTGTAGTTTCATTTGCATTTCACTTTCTTTGCAAAAGAATGAACAACCTTACACTTGTTTAAGACTCATTTGTATTTCCTTTCTCAAAGTGCCCATCCATTTCCATTTCCTTTGCTTATTTTTCTATTGGGTTGTTGGCATGGGTTTCTTGTTTATTTCTAGGGACAATTTACACTAAAGGAGGTTAGCCTATTGTCCATCATATGCAAATATGATAGACTATATTTCTATATTTGAAATGTGAATATTGTTTCCAGTTTGTAATTTGTCTTTTGATTTTACTTCTAGGTGGAAATTCTGTAATTTACTCAAATTTATCTTTCTTTTATGGTTTCTGGATTTGTGGTCGTTAGGAAAAAGGCCTTTCTAAACTCAAGTTATAAAGTAGTTCTCACATTTTTCCTTTGAGATTTTTGTAGAGTCATTATTCACATTTATAACTTTAACTTACTAATATACAATTAGCAAAGTTAATTAATTTTCCTTTGAACCTGCATGTGTGGCAGGAGATGCTGTAACAAACTGGGAGGGAGTCCTCTTTCTGACATTTTTATGAACAGGTCTCTTCTCGCATAGCCCAGTATGTATTTCAGAATAGGCATTTGCAAATCTTTTTTTTATGATTTTCCACTAATTTTTTTTCTACTCTCCAGTTGTGTTTGATCTGACTTATGGATAATTTTTTCTATTCACACTTCTTAACTCTCACTATGGCTGTGTATAGAGACATTTAGAGATGTGCTCTAAGTCAGCTCAGTTTAAAGTGTTGCCTGTGGACAGCAATCAGTTGTGAGAAAGGCAGAAATGGAGATACAAGTACAAAAATTCAAACTTTTATAGTAATTTGATATTGCTTCAATATCCATGAATGTGTTCAGTATTGATTGGTTTATGATGGATTGGGAAGAGAAAACAAAACAAAACAAAAAACTAAAATTAACTTCAAACATGGTCATTCAGCATACCAGTTTGATTCCTTGTAGTCCCAAATATCCATTCATATGATGGTTTCATTTACACAGAACCAAAAAACAAACAAACAAACAAACAAAAACAATTGTTACTTTCAAATTCCTTATTTTGAGCACTTCACTTTGTCAACTATTGAAACCACCAAACCTTTCTTTACATGGGTTTGAAATAAATTATAATATAAATTAGGAGATTTGCTAAACCAAGAAGGAGAATTGCTAAAAAAAAAAAAAAAAAAGAATTTGAAAGCTTCTCAATAGTTGATCCAACTTTCCGTGGGTAAGAATAAAACTAGGTCACGTGTATATCACACTATAAATCTGCATTATTTTTGCATCCTGATTATAAGAAAAATATATCTTTTAGTAAAGTGTACTTATTTCTTTTTTTACATCTTAGTTTTAATCACTGACCTAATGCCTATACTAGTGAAAGCACTAGCTCTTAGAAATAGTTGGACTTAACAGAAATCTAATAGAATTATTCAGGGGAACAACTTATTGATCACATTAAAAACTAGCTCTATTTTCACCAACTTTTCCCATATTTAATATGCATGTTAATTCTGCACTTTTAACATAAATGCCCTATCTTTTATATGCATGAAGTTCTATAAAGCAATCGTTTTAAATTAACACAAATTCTGACTTGAACTGATGAACTAGAATGCTGTAGGTAGAACTGAAGAAGATTTTGTCAGAAACAGGAAATGTTATTTTGTGAGCCTGGATGATGTTGACAATATTGGGCTTGGCTATTGAGTATAAAAGATACAGCACCACAAAGGACATGGACCTAGAATGGTTTCATCCTATTCAGTTTTAATAAAGGTTTCAATAATATTTAGCCTCCAACACAGTATCAAATTTATTAAGCCTAATAATATACCCAAGCTAAACCTAACTCCCCTATCCTGTAACCAACTGTCATGGGAAAAAGGTAGAACATTCTGTTATCACTTCCCCTTCCTCCCAATTAGCATCTATTATATTATTCAGTATCTGAGTCAAAATTTTCTTTTTTCAGAAAGCAAGTACACCAAGATCACTTTTTATTCTCTGACCAGATTATTTCCTTTGTTACTTTTATTTGTGTCACCCTGTCTTGTGTCTGCTAATGTGTATTTGTAAACTTTGCACCTGATTGCCTCTGTCTGCTTTATCTTCTCAATGAGATGGGATGAAGGTAGAAGAGTGAAATGTATCTTACTGTTTAGCTACCTGGTTAGTAGGATGATCTTTGTTGTTTAGGTAACACAGTTCTGAGTTTGTCCCTTTAGTCATCTAAATCTAGAGTAAAATAGGAGCAGACCTTATCACTAATGAAAACCTTTTGATAGACCGGAAATTTTCACACTGGCATCTAGGATCATACAATATTTTTACATATCATAGCATGTGTTCCTATAGTGTATTGTTTCAATAGCCTCTGTTGTTTTCCCCCAGTCTTCAGAGTAAACATTCAGAATTGTTTTAATCATCGCTTTCTAAAGGGTCGTTTTGAGGGTAGACATTGGGATGGTGGTAGAAGTAAATAATATAAGTCAAATAAGCCAAGGTAAGACTTGCTTTTCAATGTTGAAATGAGGACATATCTGGGCTCCTTGGCCCTCTGTTATCTTTAAATTCCTTTAGTTCCCTGATCTATAATGTGCATTTTTCCCTATCTCTCTGTGATATCAAACAGTGGGAGTTTTAAAGTACATGCTTAAAAAAACAAACATTTGGTAATTGGTTGCTTGATTAGCATACTAGAATTGAAGATGCTATTTCTGTCTAATTAATAAATGAATTTATTCCTTGTTTTGACAACTTAAAAAATCAGAGATAAACAATAATGTGTAAAAAAGAATCAGAGAACCAAAGAATATTTGAGGGATCTTAGGAATCATCTAGTTTAAATATTCTTGTTTTACTTTTCAATTTTTCTATCAAAAATTGAGGTCTAATTGATAATGAACTGTATGTGTTTAATGTGTACAATTTGATGAGTGTGGACACGAGGATGCTATATTTAACTTCTCTTTTTCAGTGATTCCATTCCTGTTTTTCATAATTTTCAGTCAAATCTGAGCTTAAGTGAACCTTATTTACATACCAGTTAAAAGAATAAATCTTATCTCCTAGATGGAAAAACATACGATGCTTTCGTGTCTTACCTAAAAGAATGCCGACCTGAGAATGGAGAGGAGCACACCTTCGCTGTGGAGACTTTGCCCAGAGTGTTGGAGAAACATTTTGGGTACAAGTTATGCATATTTGAAAGAGATGTAGTGCCTGGAGGAGGTAAGAAAGGGAATGCCAGATAGAAAACAAGTGGAGATACTTTCTTTTCTTTTCTTTTATTAAGAAATTTATTTATTTTAATTAGTTTCAAGTATACAGTACATTGGTTAAACATCTATATAGTTCATAAACTGATCCCTCCAATTGCTCCCTCCCTCCTTTGACCTTCCACCTGACCAATGTATTAATGCTCCCTGAGTTCCCTATACCATGATCCCCATCCCTGTGACCATCCTTTAGCTATGAATTTGTACTTCTTTAACTCTTCACCCCATTCTCCCAGCCTCCCAACAACTCCTCTCCTCTGTCCATCACCAAATTGTCCACTATACTTGTGTCTGTTTTTGATTAGTTTGTTCTTTTTATTCCTTAGATTCCACATATAAGATAAATCATATAGTGTTTATCTTTCTCTGTCTGACTTAAATATCTTCTAGGTCCATTAAAATGGTATCTTTTTCTATCCCTTTTCTATTAGTCTGTGTGTCTTTTAAGCTGAAGTAAGTCTCTTATAGGCAATACTTCCTTTTAAAAAGATGAATAGCTTAGCCTCACCCAAAGCTGTCCTGTTTTGCTTAAAAGCAAACAAATGAACATGATTCTTTAATTGGAAATAACCAGCTAAATCAATATTACCAACAGTAAAAAAACAAGATAACTGTGCTGATGGCCTCTCTAGGATTCCGTTGGTTCACTATGCTTCACAGTTCCCTGAAATTTGGGAAAGGGAGCAAACATTACATTTTTAGAACCAGGTCAGGAATTGGCATTATCATGAGCATTTATTTAGAATGTCTCACAGCAATTAAGAATACCTCTTTTAATAATATTTTGTACAGCAAAACCAGCTCCTAATTTAATACATGGTCCTTTGAACTATAAACACAGATTAATTTTTATCAGAAAATGCTTGTTTTCTAATGCATTGACATTGGTGAGAAAATTAAAGTTAAAAATAGGAGAGCTGAGAAAAGACAAGTAAAAAGAGATGGGTGGTTTACATCATAGTTTAGTTATGAATTCAATTTTTAAATTAATATATGAATACAAATAGCCATAACACATATCTTGAAGCTTAGTGGAGTTAGAATCAAAAAAATTTAGTAGCATTTTCATGTTTTCTCTGAAGTCTTCCAGAGCAAACATTTGAAATCCGGGGTCAAAAAATGTTTTGGGTACTGATATATTATGAATGCAACATAAATGTATTCATTTTCATCATCAGCCATTCATTCACCCAGCATTTACGAAGTGCCATACTTGTGCCAAATTCTGAGCTGGGCATTGAAGATATGGTAGTAAATAAGAAATAATTGTGCTTTCTCCCCTCCTATATTACTAATTAGAAAGAGAAAATATATTATTGCTTAATTTTAAATAACTTCTCAAAGGAATCATATGCCAGATTGTTGAATGGATACAACACGGTAATATTTTTGTGTCATTCCTTAGTGTAAGAACCAAGAAAGGAATTACCTACTGCTTGCCTTTATGTCAACCTTATTATTTTACCGTTATTTTCCAGGACTTATTTTGAAAATAGATTTCTTCTTATTTCTAAAATAAAAATAAAGAATGTTTGTATTCAATTGTAATTACTGTTAGTTCAAATCTCTATTTAAAAAGGGCTAGAGGTCTAGAATAGAGGTTGGCAATCTACCACCTGTGGGTTACTATAAATCTGCCACCCTTATTGAAACACAGACACAGACACTTGCTCCGTGTTGTCTGTGGCTGCTTTTTAAGCTATAATAGCAGAGAGTAGTCATTGTGACAAAGATGGTTATGATCTGTAAAGCCAAAACTTATACCATTGGGCCCATTACAGAAAATGTTTCTCAATTTCCGGTCTAGAATAATGGCAATTTTTTCAAATTCTGATTTTAGCATGCTCCTCCATGCATGTAGAGAGGCAAGATAGTGTATTAGAAATAAGTACTCCAGACCCAGACCACCTGGGTTCAGATTCCATCATTTACTAGTTATATGACTCTGGGTAAGTTACTTAACCCTTCTGCATTTTTGTTTTCTTATCTATAAAATGAGAGTGATACCAGTACTTCAGAAGGTCAATATGATGATTAGATGAGTTAATATACATAAAACACTGAGGAAGATATGGCGCAGAGTAAGTGCTAAGTAAGTAATCATTATTATTGTTACATAATTGCCTTCATATAGGCATATAGAATTGAGAATAAATGGTTTCTCCTAAAGAAAAAGTCATTAGTGATGGTAAGATTTGTATAATGCAAAATTAGGCTATGCATGAGAAAAAAAAAAGATTTTTCTCATGCTCGCTTTTTCAGTTCTCTTAAATTAATATTCCACATCTTACATTTTCAGCTGTTGTTGATGAAATCCATTCATTGATTAAGAAAAGCCGAAGATTAATTATTGTCCTAAGTAAAAGTTACATGTCTAATGAAGTCAGGTATGAACTTGAAAGTGGACTCCATGAAGCACTGGTGGAGAGGAAAATTAAAATAATCTTAATTGAATTTACACCAGTTGATGACTTCACATTCTTGCCCCGATCACTAATGCTTTTGAAATCTCACCGAGTTCTGAAGTGGAAGGCTGATAAATCTCTGTCTTATAACTCAAGGTTCTGGAAAAATCTTCTTTATCTGATGCCTGCAAAAACAGTAAGGCCATGCAGAGATGAATTAGAAGTCTTGCCTTGCTTTCCCAATCCTGATCTTCAGAGCAGCTGAATATAAGAAAGAACTCATGACATTCTGGGGATTGAGTGGACAAGCCTGTTTCTAACAAAGGGCATGACTCAAAATATTAGACTCAACTTTATAAAAATCTGACTCACATTTTGAAGATGAAACTTGTCATCAGATTGCCAGGGATAAGATTAACCTTGAACTGTCGTTGTGGGCTCCCAAAAGAGTCTGGAATACAAAAGACATGGATTTCCTGTTTCCCCCTCTCCCATAAATGGACACTGGGGCTGCGAATGATGCAAAATAACCTTCTCTTTACAAAAAGGGCACATCTTTAAGAGTTTTAATGTTAACTATTGCACTAAAGTGTTGGGAGCCATTCTTGCTGAATGCCCTACAGACAGGGTTAAAGTTGCCTGCAAGATAGAAGTTTGCAGGGCAGGTGGACTCATTACTGAAGGAGGAAGATTGGCTTAATGGATAAGCTCCTTACAGAAATTGTTTGCATATCTGTGGGTGTTGCTTCTCATGCACATCCTGGGGTATAAATATGCTGTGCTTAATAAACTCAGGCCACAGTATTCACTGTGAGCCCTCCCGACTCTATCTTTTGTCTCTCTCTTTCTCTCTCTCTCTGTGTCTCTCTCTCTCTGTCTCTCTCTGTCTCTCTCTCTTTGTCTCTCTCTCTCTTTTTCTCACTCCCCCTCTTGGGAACTGTTCGATCTTAGCTGGCAGGCTCCGGCACTAAAGGATTTTAAATGTATGAAGTGGCATTTTCTATGAGCCAGTAGGTGACACAGAAATTGGAATGGTGCTTCCACATCCTTACAATAGCTACCTACCCCTAAACACCTCATAGAGTGCCTGGGGATGGAGAGGAGAGCTGGGAGGGCTGCGTGAAGATCAAGGGAGAGAAGTGTGAGCCTGCTGTGACAGGGCGCAGGCCTGAGGATGTCTAATGTGTCCTGTCCTCAGTGATAGGCCCATGGTTCTAGGAACCCCATGAAGGCACTATACTAGTGCTTGTTTAATTGGGTCTACTTGTGGAAACTTCTTGGAAGAAACCCAAAACAGCTTTTTATCTTTCCTGAGAGACAAAAAGTTTAATTAGAAAATTCTCTGGCTCTTTCAAAAGTGGTTGAAAACATTTGTCGATTTTACATAAATGTTTATATACAGAATGGGTGCCAGACCATATTAGCCATTATGCAACAAAAAAATGATGGCTACTTGCATAATTTTCTAAAATTAGAAATTTAAAACGCCTTCAGGGTGGAGGAAGCACATGGTGCAGCTGTTTAGTGTATGAGCTACACAAACAAGATGCTTGAGCTCAAATTCTGGGTTTCTGACTCTTGAGATCTCTGGAACCTCTCCTGATTGATCTGTGCCTCAGTTCCCTGATCTGTAAAATTAGAATTTATAATAATTATTTCTGCTTTACAAGGGGACTAAATGAATAAATAAAGTGCTTATGACACTTCTTGGCATGGACTTAGAATTCTGTGTCGCTATTATTATTATTGTTACTGTTATTACTTAGATCATTTTTTCCCAGCAGTGGACTAAAGCAGAAGCCAGAAAGCAGAAAAGGACAAATCTGGAAAGTAAAGCAGACTGATTTGAATACATGTGTGTATAGAGAGAAGCATATCAGTAGGGCAAAAAATATTTCTTCATTGGACATGTATAGCTTTTGATGCTGAAAGGCATACATTTATTTGTCTCCCTAAAGTGAGCCCAGCATGCTGGACTGTCATGGTGGCCTCAGTAGTAATGGTTGTCCAGGATAATCACTGAATGAGTGACAAACAGCCTTTAAAGAAAGGTAGGACGTAGGTAAGTTTGGAAGACTTCTTAGAACATATGTGTGCAGCATGAATGTGTAAAACAGCTACAGTAGATATTGCTAAAAATTAAAAAATAATAATATTTCATTAGATTTTCAGTGTAAAAAATAATTTGATATTTGTAGAGCTTACAATTTTGTGTGCTGGTTAGATGGGTAAAAAAAGTAAAAATTAAACAATTAACATGTTTTATATGTGAAAAGTATGATCAAGAGAAATTTTTATTGTCTCTTTTATTATGTATACTCTAAAATATATTAAGTATATTTTAAATTAAATGTTAAATATGTACATTAAATATATGCTTTAAATTACATTAATGAATCATTGGTCTAGTATCTTTAATTTTGAAATGTCTTAACCTTTGTTTAATTTTAAGATTCTAGTTCTCATTCTCAATGTAGATTCCACCTGTTTGAATAAGCTATGGGTCATTCAAAAAGAGCTCCTATATTTATCTTTTTTTAAAGGTCAGATCACTTTGTGTCTATCTTTTTTATCTCCCATTCAGAAGCAAAATAATTCTCTTCCCTTTCTCACAAGGCCACTCAATACTCAGCATAAATATTAGGTCTTTAAATGATGGTTAATTAATGTTGTAACCATGCAAATCATTACTTCTTTAAAATGACTTTTTCTCTTCTCTTTCTCCTTGATTTAAACTGATCTTGAGCTCACTTGTGTCTTTTCTTTCCTATCCTTCTGCATGCTACAGGACTCTCTCTTAATCATTATGCCTTTAGGTCAGCATCAAACAGTCTTAGGAACAAAGCCTCTGGTCTGTTCACCACAGAAACAGAGTTAAGGCCAAACTAAAGATAACATCTTGCAGCTCCACACCCATGAAGGCAGATGACCCTACCAGCTTCCCGTTGAAACCCAACAAAACGGGGCCATGACTGACATCAGAACCTGATGCAATGATCAACTGGCTCCTACCCTAGCCCTCACAGATCAGTAGACCCCAACTCCCTTAGCTACTAATGAGTTTTCTCCTATATAACTTATTCCCTAGAGGCCATCGGGGAGCCAGGTCTTTGAGTGCTAGCTCACCTATGGGCTTGGTGCCATTTCTTTAAATAAACCTCTGCTTTCTTTGCTGTAAACTGTCCATGTCTCTTTTGGCCATTGACATGTGCAGGCAAAATGAACACCTTGAGTTTGGTAACAATGTGTGTATTTTTTAATTTAAGTGCAAACACTTCCAACTAGAACCAATAAATAATTTTTATTGATAGAATGACATCATTTTCTTCTTTGATTTCACATGTCCTTAAATTGTGGCATCCATTTTAGAGAATCAGTAAATAACCAACTCTCCAAGATGTATAAATAAATACCTCATGTATGGGAAGCATTTATTACAGTTAGACTCTCATAAAGCAGAGAGAGAGCTTATAGCCTACATATTCCAAACCCAGGAACCTGAGATTTGGTTAACCCCAGAGACTTGACTCAGGTCACATAACTAGTTAGTGTGACAAGGCTAGGTCAGAAAAGTGTCCTGTGTCCTCTCTTTAGAACTGCTTGTTGGACAAGACTTGAGGTAAGGTTTTAGAGGCTGAGGCACTTTCCAGGGGGTTACCTCATACAGAGTCTTGTGGAGAAGGAGCAAGGCTGCGTAGGACTGTCTTAGAGGAGGAAACTAGAGCTCAGACAACCTTCAGGCTATCTTCTCGGCTGTAAGGTAAGGATGGAGAGGGAAAAGCACTCAAGACTGCCACCAGATGAAAGTGCGCACTTGATTGGAGCATGCACACTGTGACATCTGCCAAGACACAGAGAGTTTGATGCTGACAAGTCCCAGGATTTCGCCCTATATTGACGCTGAATGGTTGACTTACCAGGACTATCTCAAGGCACAGAGAGGAGGAGCTTCCCTGCAGCTGTCAACATGCTCTTCTGAAGAGGGGACACTGGCAAAATCAGAGCCTGAGTCCAAGCTGAAACATAGCTTTAAAAACTCAGAGGAAATAACTCATCTCCTGGCCCAAAATTCAGCTCTGAAAGAGGAGACCTGGAAAGTCAAGGAAAGCGATACTCTCAGAGACCGGCTCATGAGCATAGAAAGGCTCTTCAAAGAATTGCCAAGCCACAAATCTAGCAGGAAACAGAATGTGTGTGTGCTGTGGGCATGAGAGGGGTCCTTCCCGTCCCACCTTCACGCCTCACTGATAGTGATCACTGTCCAAGCCAGCAACTGTGATACCAACAGCTACAACTATGTGTGAGGCTTGTGAAAACCAGCTGTTTACTTCTTCGCAGCCTATCTCGCGGATGCACATATGCACTCAGGAATGCAATGCTCCATTTATACAATTGCTAGAACATGACGTGTGCTTTTAATAATTAATGGTGAATATGTTCAAAATAGACTTTCATATTATGTTTTGGGAGTCCTCAGTTGCTCAGAGATGTCTGTAATGCTTTTTCTAGTTTAATTGTATTGGTAATTAAACTTCCAATACAATGTTAAATTACAATGGGCATAGATATCCTTGTCTTGTTACTGACTTTTGTGTAAAGGCCCTATTGACTATAATACGATTTTACTTAACTATATCACACATATACATGTATATCATTAATTAAAGTAAGGGCATCTTCATTAGTTTTAATTTTATTAAGTATTTGCTTTACATAAATAGGTATTGACATTTATTCACTGACTTTTCTGCAACTAACATATGATTTTCCTTCTTAGAGAATATTAATGTTAAAATAGTATCAACCCAATCTTGCATTTCTGGAATTAATTCCATTTCATCCTGATGTATTTTTAAAAATAATCTATGTATTTAACTCACTAATATTTTACTTAAGAATTTACATTTTTGTTTTTAAGCAAGATAGATCTATAGTGTGTGTATGTGTGCAAAATCTTTAAATATTCTTATCTACTAGTGAACAGTGAAAAAATGACTATACATTTGAAAAAATTTCTTACTATGAAAGAGCAAGATTAATAACAAAATGGAGCTTAGAGGAAATGGAGATGAGGCAAAGGAAAAAAATTTTAAAACAAACTGGAGTTTAAAAATGAGATAATTGAAGTGGAAAACAAAATATCAGAGTTGCAGGATGGTGAAGTATCATCTAGAATGTAAAAAAGTAAGCTAAATACATTGAAAATGGGTTGGGGGGAGTAGAATGTTAGTCTCAATGAAAGTAATAAAATATCTATAAAATAAAAATAAGCATGCACCTTATAAAATGAGAATAGAGAAATTAAAAAAAATTATTTTAGAAATAATTAAAGGAAATATCTCAAAAGTGAAAGGCATTAGTTTGCAGATTGAAAGGGCCACCAATTACCCAGAAAAATGACTAAAGATACACCTTTAAAATTGGAAGTAAAAATAATGTGCTTCCTAGAATTTTTCATTCAATCAATTATTCAAATGTGAGGACAAAATAGAGATTTTCAGACCTATAAGACCTCCAGATATTTATCTCCTATTACCCTTTGTCTGAGGTCTACTAGGAAAGGTGGTGTTCTAAAAAAGAGAAAATCCCCAAAGAAGAAAACAGTTCAGGGTATAGAAATATGGGATACAATTGAGATGAGTGGTAAAAATTGTCTCCAGGCTTAAGGTAAATGGAAATCTATGGGTGGTGATAGTGTGTAAGCCATATATGAGTAGAAAGGTAGGCTCCAAACAGACTGTTTTCAGAAAGAAGATACTTGTTCTAGTGTGTTGGATGGAGTGAGTGGCAATTTACATTTCTAGCAGAAAGTTTAGAAAAGAATTAATGATAGGTATAGAAAAATTTAATTCAATGAGGAAAAATAATTATTAGCTTCAAATGAAACAGAAGTTGGTACATGTAAAGCAATGTAGTCAAATAGCACAAGATGGCTCTGCCATAAATAATATTAACCTGATTCCCAATGGTGTAAACATTAAATATTTATCCAATGAAAATTATGATATAATTCCATTTGGAAAGCCAAAGGAAAGAAACATGTTTGTGGTTGTGGGCAGTGGGGTAAGGCAGACCTTTGACCACTAGGAAGTCGACAGAGTCTATCTTAAACTTTGTTCAAAGTCAAGGTTCTCATGAACTCCAGTTTTGTTTGCTGCAGTATCTTCCACACCCCACCATCCCCTGCATCTGCACTCTCTGGATGTCAAAGTCTGATGGAATGTTTTTAGTCCTTCTGCTTGATTTCTCTCCTGTATTCAACACTGTTCATTACTCTGTTCTTCCCGAAACCTACCTTGGTTTAGAGAAGTAATTCCCTCCTGGTTCTCACAGCACCATCTTAATACTTCCTTTTCACCTTGTTTTGGTGGCTTCTATTTCTCAGTCCCATGTTCCTCTTTTCTTAAAAATGTCCAGATCCCTTTCCAGACTCCCTTTCTCATGCTGCCTATTTTCTCTGCCCATCACTTCAGCTAACCTAGAGAGAGAAATTTCTTTGCTGTTTGAGAACTATTTGCTGAGCTCCAGAATAATATATTTAGCTCTACATTGGGTAGCTGTACCTAGAAATGTACATAGCACCTAAAACTTCACTATTTATGCTGAACTTATTCTTGTTTCTTTAAGCTTATACTTCCTTCCATATTCTGTCTTGAATAGTAAAACCATTTTCTACCTGATGATAAAATAGGAAGCTGAGAGTCCTCTACAATAGTCCCCCAATACACATTTTCATGTTTCATGGTTTCAGTTACCTGCAGTCAACCACAATCCAAAAATATTAAATAAAAAATTTCAGAAATAAACAATTCATAAGCTTTAAATTGCATTCTGTTCTAGTAGAGTGATGCTTTGCCCAGCATCTCCATGCTGTATATGTCACTTGTCCAGCTACTTAGTAGCTGTCTTGTTTATGAGAGAGAGAGAGACCACATTTACATAACTTTTATTACAGTATATTATTATAATGGTTCTATTTTATTTAGTTATTATAAATCTGTTATTGTGCCTGATTTATAAATTAAACTTATTGTAGGTATGTATGTATAGGAAAAACATAGAATGCATAGAGCTCAATACTATCCACAGTTTCAGCCATCCACTGGTGGTCTTGGAACATGACCCCTGTAGATCAAATGGGATTACTGTATATCAATTCTTCTTTTTCCATGTTTCATATTCATCCAGTAATTTCTCCCAGGACCTGTGTTTTCTGTAATAGTTCCTTAGCAGGAATCAAAAAAGAAAGAATTCTGCTGAGAGGAAAAGTAAGTGGGGAGCTAAAATCTTCAGGCACTAATAAAGTGGAGTGACCGGGGGTTTTGTGGACTACTTCATCAAGATAGGTAATGGGTGGTACTATAGCGTGAGGCCATGCTATTCAAAACTGGGAGTTTTTAGAGAAGAGGGAGATATAATGGCTGCAAATCAGTAGTTCAAGGGATCTGGGGAAAAAAAAAAAAACAATCATCATTTAAGTGGGATTTTAGAGAAACATTGTCCCAGAAAGAGTCAAACAGTGGTTGGTCAGGGAAGGGCATGTAAATGACTATTTAAGGAAGAGATGGGAGATATTACAAATGGTCATTTCAACCATCAACACTTGAGATCAGGGAAAAAATTAATGAAAATTCAGTGAATTCTCTCTAGAAATCATCCCCAAGCCCCTCCTTAAAGTCTGCTGTGCATACTTCTATCTAACATTTACCATAAAAAAAAAATAATCTTAAAGGCCAAACCCCTCACTCTCCAACTAAACTGTTTACTTCTGAGCAATGCACAAGCACAAGACCTTGTATGTGGTAGACGGTTAGAAAATATTTGTTGGATTGGAGTTATTATGATGCACTGTAATTATTTATCTCTCCCTCTAAAAGATGAGCTCTTTGAAGGCAGAAATTATTTTATTTTTCTTTGTATCACTTTTCTAATATAATAGTAGCCACACATGAGACCATTAGAAACATGAATTCTCAGAATAGACTCATTTTTTTCTTCTAGCAATTTACTCCAAGTGAAATAAAAGTCACTTGTCCAATGGGAATATATATTTTAGTTATTTATGTTGTCTAACAAACCTGAAACTTAGTTGCTAAAACATAACAGTTCATTATTTCTTATGATTCTGCAATCTAGGTTGGACTCAGCTAGATCATTTTCCTGCTCTACGTGGTTTCTGCTGGGGCTGGAACATCTAATACGTTCCTCATGTATATGTCTGAAGCTGGGAAGGTTTGAGATACTGAGTCTGACCAGACAAAACACACTTTCTCTCTTTCCCTCTCTCCTTCTCTCTCACCCCCATATTTTTACAGCAAGGTGATTTGGAATATTTGGCTTCTTGTGTTGTGTTTGGCTTCCAAGAGAAAGGATGTAAAAGCTGAAGACCTTTTAGAAACTAAGTCTGGAGCTGGCACAGCATCACTTTTACTGCATTCTATTGGTTAAAGCAAGTCATGCTGAGCCTCTATTCAAGGACAGGAAAAATAGCCCTTTGGCATAAAAAGCAGAATGCACATAAAGGGGGCCAGAGGAAGTGATAGCAGACCTTTTTGGAGACTATCTTCACAATGCCTATTCCATCTCCTGCAAATCTTCTTCAAATTCTACTCCAGCGATCAAATTCACTTTAGAAAACACCTCTATAATTAGCTTTAGACTCATCTTCAAGGTTGGCTTCAGAACCTCTGAAACTTCAGAAGGATAGATTCTATAGCCCAATTCACTGCCATCTGATACAATTCAACAGTTTTTAAGTACTTGTCATAAAACCCCTTATGTTTAGCCTTTTCCTTCTATTCCATATCCCTATCCAAGTCCCCAGGTTTGCTGCCTTTATTTTTATCACTGTGATGCTCCCATATGATACTGTGAGACTGGAACTTCCCATGCTGGAATATTCTTTCAGCTGCTCCCCATAATTCTCTTAAAACAGGCCTGAAAAATCCTCACATCTGCCTAGAATTGTAGGCAGACTTATGACCAGTGGCACTGGATATACTTCGGGCTTATTTCTAGCTGTAATTGTTAATTCCCTCTTTCATCCTTCCACCCTCACCTCAGGTAAACCTTTATTTTGCCTTCATCTCAAAGTAAACTCAGTCTTCATTTGTATTTTATGTTGTGCTCTAGTTATATGTAGACATAGCCCCGGCACTTTGATGTGCTCAGATGAGTCAGCCTTATCTTTATTAGAATATGAGACTCTTCGGGGGGGGGGGTGTTATCTAGGTTTAACTAAGATGCTTTCTAGATAAAGTGCTTTCTGACCAGTGAGATCTAAGTGTTATACAGTCCTTATTAAGTGATTTAAGTTGTTCTATCAAAGGAAGGGTGGTGTTCTAAATTATACTTTATGCTTTGAGGATTTCTCTCAATAAATAGTTTTAAAAAACGTGATTTAAATTTTAAATCTATTTCTTTCTCTGGATCAATAAGTTCTTGCTTCATATAAGTGGTCGGAGAGATATTTTTCTCTTTTTCAGAATTAGAAAATCTTTAGCTTATATCTTTAAGGTTACACATTGGTGATAGGGAGTTGTTAGTTTTACAAGACCAAGAAAAAAAAATACCATGGTTGAGAAATTCAGTTGAGTGCTAATAGTTTTTACAGGAAATTTCTGTAAAGGAAATAGGCTTACTCACTTTTCAACTAAACCTAACCACAAGCCTTACCTAGTTGAGGAGGTGGGTCAAACAGTTTTAGATGCTTCATCTTCAGGGCATTTCTGTCTACTAAGAGAGAAAATTAACTTGATTTCCCTCTGTTGTGACCACGGCTTTGACCATGCCAGTGATCACTTAGACAATACTAAAGGTTTCTTTTTTTTCTCTGGGTATGACTCATTATTTCCAAATTAGTGAGAGTTAAATGGCTGTTGTACCTTCTCCAGTTATCTCTCTGGCTAGGAAGAGATATAGTAGAACTCTTTGAAAATGGATATTCTTGCATGTTCTTCAGCTAGAAAAGCCAGCAGTCACTGAAATGACTTGAAGTTCCTTCCTCTTTTTTTATGTATTAAGAACAGGAAATAAAGGTAAGACAACAGAACATTTTTTTTTCACTAGATTTCTTAACCAGAAAATGTAAGGTGAGAAAGGAGCTTAAATAATTTTCAAAATAAATTGCTAACACAATTCTTTTTCATAAAATATTTTATAATAATAGATGTGCTATCTAACTAATAGAATTTACATCTTTATGTATCTTGAGTCTTTACAAAAAACTGGTAGTTAGAAAATAAACCAATTTATGGTGCTTTGAGCATTTTGTGAGAAAGGTGAAGATTAGAGGAACTCTAGAAGGTTGTGAAGTTTGACACTGGCCTTCTCCAACATTTTCTTGTCTTTCCCCTTCTCCCACCCAAAGTTTTGATCAGTTAAATTTTTAGTTTGTTATCAACCAAAGATAGTTGAAGTTGTAGCTTTGACCAACTGAAGGGGCTAATCCTCAATCTCTGACAGAAGAAATATGGTTTCCAAAAAGACGTATTAAAAATGTTTTGGAGAAGAGATTCTTCAGACACTTGAAGTCACCCTTTTGGGTTCTGGTCTCTTTCTATAAAGTGATAGTTTGTGGTGATGGGAAAATCAGAGTTTTCAAGACCCTCTATATCTGTATGAAAATTTCTCTATCTATTACTTATGAAATGTAAATATTAGAATCATTATTATTATAGTTTATTATTAATAGGGGGGACCACTACTTCAGGCAATGTGAGTCTTGGTTGTCTCTCAGAAAAATGTGAAGAAAATAGCCATCTTCCAGAGTATGATCAGAATGTAAATGAAAGAGCAGGGGCCACTATATTCACTGCCACCTGCCCATCAGTTTACTGCCATAAACAGAGAGTCTGAAGCCTGGTTTGGGTTCAGTTACTCAATGATGAATAACTGACATACTCTGCCTCTTGCCAAATTCCTCCCGATTCATGGAAGCATTTTAGTGATGGAGGGATGAAAGCATCACATAGACATTAAATGGTCTTAAAGACATAGATGTGACCAAAAAAATCAGTTGTGTTTCCCACATATAAGGAGTTTTCAGAATGGACTTGTTCTTGTGCTGTTCAGTTGCCAGCAGTGCTGGCAACAGCCACTATAGCTCATAATGCACCCATGTCCCCAAGCTCTATCTTTGTCCCTGAGGATAAACAACCTTTCTAAGGATGCTTCCTAGGTCACAGTGATCACTCTGACACTTGTTTATAATGAAAATTCTGATATTCTTCTCTAAAATCTGATTTAATATGATTCGGAGAGCTCAGAAATCTACATTTGTAACAAGTATTTCAGGCGATTCTTACAATCAAGATAATCTGAGAAACACTGTCCCAGAGACAAAGCTGTATTCTGGAAACAGTCCCAAGCAGCCTGAGGTCGTAGGCCAGCAGGTAAGTGCATCATGGAGAGAGTATCTGTCCCCTCTGTGCTGGGATGAGAATCCCTGAGGGTTGGAGACTGTGGGGTGTCACAATAACCAATTTACTATAGGCTCAGACATTAGACCATGGAATCACAGAATTTTAGATCTGAGATGGCCTTAACAATCATGACATCCCATTGTCCCCAAGACAGAGAACTTAAAAAAATATATAGATATCCTGGATGAATCCCCAAAAGTTCTGAAGATCCCCTAGCTCTAAGAGGGAAGAACTACTGATACATCCAAATGATTCATTTTGCAGATAAGAAAACTGGAGTGCAGAGAAAGGCTAAGTGTCTTAACTAGAGTCACATAGCAAGTTAATAGTTAAAACCTAGATTGATATGCCTTTGTTCTGACTCCTCCTAAAGTGTTTTGCATTTGAAAACAGAAGTGATGGTGATTTAGACATAAAACTTTGTCCTAAGATTTAGAGATAAGATCCCTGCTCCCAAGGAGCTCTAGAGGGAGAACATGGTATATGAAATAATGATTACACTGCAGTGAGGATAAATTGTGAACAAGGAGTTACTGAGCCCTTATTAGTCAGGCACTATTTTTGGAAAAAGCATGCAAGCTGAAAAAGAGATGCAATTTCTGCTGGCATGAGCTTGGATTCTAGTTGGGGGAGAAGTTTTTAAAACAAGATATTTTCAGACAATGTGTCCTAAGACAAATTCATAAAATGAGTAATATGAGAGAGATGATTCCTGGCTCGTGCAATGGTCAAGAGTGAGGGATAGGTTTCTTTATGCAGGAGGTCAGGGAAGTTCTTTCTGGGAAGGAAATCTAAGGTAAGACATGAGAGGGCCAAATCAAGTCATACAGGGTTTTATACATGGTGCTTGAAAATTAAAAATTGATTTATCTTTATCTCATGGGCAGTGGGGGCAGTGAAGCTATTAGCATGGAAGTGACATCCTCCTCAGGCTTGCTTTTTAGGAAGGTGCCTCCATTGCTTGGAGATGGAAAGCTAGTTTGTTTAGGGGCTTTGTGGGCAAAGGGAAGGAGGTGGGTGGAGGCAGACCATATCTTGAAAGGCAGTCACTTTCTCCTGCCTCATTCCTAGACCACAGTCCTAATAAAAGAAAGCTACTGGTTGTCACCGATGGGGATAAATAATTCAGTGACTCTAGTCCCTGTCCCTGGAACCTTTTGAGGCCTTCCTTCATCTCACTAGCTCCTTTGTTGCGGCACTCCTTACTCTTAGCAGTCAGAAACCAAGGAAGTATATCCTGCACTTCTGGCTGTACCTGGGCAGAGTGGCCCTGCCCACTCTGAGTAGCTCTGCTTGCCTCCTGTGAGAGAAAAATCCCCCTGTGGTTTTCAGGGCTGCATCTCTTCCTGTCTCCTTGGAGAAATTGGTCCATGAACTCTCCTCACTTTCACTTGTATTTGACCTGCTACCCCATTAACTCATTCCCCTCTCAGCAGAATCATGTCAAAACTCCTCCTTCCTCAACAAATGAGCAAACACTATCCTGGCTCTTCTGCATAGTGCAGTTTGCGGAAAGTGTGTCTGGTCCCCACTCCCCACATTCCTTCTCCTACTCCCTCATCACAGTACAGCTCTCCATCATCTCCTCCCACTGGAGGCCAAACATAATGGATACTTTTCAGTCTTTTTCAAGCCTGATTTCTCTGTAGCTTCTGACTTTGCACCTAGTCTTTCCTCCAAACTTTGTCTGTGCTTAGTGTCAGAGTGATCTTTATGTCTTGTTTCTTTTCTTCCTTTTGAGTTTATCCTTTCTAATATTTCCTTGGCCCTGACCCACCCTGCCAGGCCAGTGTTCTTCAGGGAAGCCTATCTTCCCTCCCTCAAAGCTTACAGACTTCTCTGGCTTGGATACTCCCCTGTGCTGCCCACCCAGGGTCCCTCTCCACGTCCCACCCTGCTGCCCATGGACTGTTCCAATTGGATCCCCAAAGACACCTCAATATCAATGGTTCTGTTAGAGAAATGTTAATTATTAATAACTAATTTATAAATATTAAGGTTCCCCCCACATCTAAAGATGTGGGAGACATGGTGTGTGTGTGTGTGTGTGTGTGTGTGTGTGTGTGTGTGTTTTGGAAACTGGTTGAAAATAGAGAATTTTATAAGATGAGGAGAGCCAAGTTTTCTTTATGAGAAAAGATGGAGACACTTGGAAAGTAATATTCTGGAGAAATTGTGGGTAGAGGGAAAATTTCAGGAATGACAAGTGAGAGCAGGATGGAGTGAGGAGAGGAACTCGAATGGCTGGTTAGATGTGGAGAGAGAGATATTGACTGATTCTATCAGCTGCCTAAAAAACAGACATGTTGTGGGGAGAAGGTTTTTAAAGGGAACTTTCAGAGTGAACATACGATATTTAGTGTAACTTATTTTTTCCTCCTTTCCTCCCTTCCTTCCTTCCTTCTTTCCTCCCTCCCTCCCTTTCTTCCTTCCTTCTTTCCTCCCTCCCTCCCTTTCTTCCTTCCTTCTTTCCTCCCTCCCTTCCTCCCTTCCTTCCTTCCTCCCTCCCTTCCTTCCTTCCTTCCTTCCTTCCTTCCTTCCTTCCTTCCTTCCTTCCTTCCTTCTTTCCTTCCTGGAATTGTTTATTTGCATGTTTATATTGACAAAGACTCTCCCTTTGACCAAATTTTAGTCAGACTCCCCTGAAAATCTCTCCTTAACTTGAAGACCTCCTCCTTAACATTTACCTCAGTTCTATCTTTGGGCTTCCCAGCCCAATCATAGCAAAGACTTCTGCTAAGTCATCTTCCCAGTCTTGATATTTGATCAGCCTTGATATCTAAGTCCTCAACTTGCCTTCAGAAATAATCTTGTTAGGTCAGGTTAATAAGAATTCCCCTGTCCTTGATGTTGCCCGTTAATAATTTTCTATCTCCTGATCCCCTCACTCTGCTCCTTGGCTGTAAATCCTCACCTGTCCTGTTTCATTCTGAGTTGAGCTTGATCTTCCTCCCCTATTGCAATAGTCTTGAACAGTCTTCCTTGCTGTTTCAGTAACTGTAAGCATAATTTTTTCTTTAACATTATTCTTCACATTGTGTCAGACCCTTGAGGACAGTGGTTGTATCATTTATTTTGTCCCCCCACCCCCACAACTGTCCCCAAAGAGCCTAAAAGAGTATGAGTATTTTAGGAGAAAATTACAACTAAAGTTCAGGGGTTTAATTACCTTATTCCTATAACTCCAAGAATAATACACAGGTTATTTTTATGTTAGTGATAATAGTTCAGAACTCTCAGAGGCACAGACAAAACTGTTAAATAAAAAAGAATACTTTTCTGCTTTTATAACTTTTATTTAATTAAGAAATTAAATAAAAAGCAAATATTACCCACTGCTATGGTCTGAATGCCTGTGTCTCTGCCTCCAATTTCATATGTTGAAATCCTAATTCACATAAATGACACCTCTAGTAATGATATTAGGAGATTGGGCCTTAAAGAGGTTCTTATAAGGTATTATAAGGGTGGAACCTTCATGAATGGGATTAGTGTTCTTTAAACAGAGCGTCCAGAATGATCTCTAACATATTCTACCAAGTAAGGACACAGCGAGAAGGCACTGGCTATGAACCAGGTGGAGGACCTTTACCATAATATGACCATGCAAATTCTTTGAACTTGGACTTCCCAGTATCTAGAACTGTGAGAAATAAATTTTTGTTGTTTATAAACCATCCAATCTTTGGTATTCTTTTTCGGCAGCTGGAATTAACTAGGGTACTCTGCCAGTATTTTTATCTTTTATCTCTTGTAAATGGTTTTAAAATTTCAATGACCACCTTATTAATAAGAGAAACAAAACCATGAGGAATGCAGCCTGGATTCTGATCTTCGCTTGCGTTGGCCTGCTCCCCCTTTTATATTTCAGAGGGATGGCAGCAATGCCATACAGCAAGAACTTTCCCTTTTTAACTTGAGGCATAGAATGAAGCCTCTGCTATTCTCTAATGTGCAGACAGCTAAGATTTTAGGCATATGAGCTTTATCGCTAGCTTTTCAAAATGTGAAGAATCTGACATTTTCATTCAACTTGTTATTTTTTTTTTCAGGAAAACTTTCATTTAATTCTTTCTAAATTAGTCATCAAAATGTACATACCAGGTAGAGCATTAAAAAAAATAATTCTGATAAGAAATGGAGTAAAAATAACACACTATATGGTGCAGAAGTCTAAGTAACACCATGTACTTGAGATATTCTCTCTCCTTCAGATGTGTAGGAAATGACACACTCTAAGAGACTGCTGTACACCACTGAAGACACCATTCAAATATGGACTGTGAAGGCTCATTTGGGAGGACCTGCCCTTTCAAAGCTTCCTGTGTGACTTGCATTTTGATGGCAAGTTCCGATTTCTCCATTTCCCATTTCTTGATTTACAGAAATGAAGAGGATTCTCAGGGCGGAGCCCTGAACCACAATTTACGCCATTCTGGCAACAGAACAGATTTGCCGAAGTGATGATAGGACCCAGGGAGAACAATGCTTTGTTTGGGGTGCATATTTTTTTGGCTTGTCACAGGAGAGAAAATTAAAGGACTTAATATTTCAGGTAGGGGTTTTCACTTTTTCTATTAACACTGTGAGTCTTGTCAAGGTTTGAAGTGACAGTTAATCTGCTATGTCAACCACATGACCTATTAATATAAACTATTTCCTTCCTACTGTTAATGTGAGTGTAAGAGGAGAAATTATTGGGGTGAGCAGCTTTCAGCTGATACTAGGTATCCATGGGGAACCCAGTTGTCACAGGTTTTCAGTGGGAGCAGCTCAAGGGGAATCAAGGTGGTTTAGCCATCTCTAACAGGAAACCGCTGTTGCTACCTATGATGCTAAAGTCCACTAGAAGGGATTTAGAAAGTAAAATTCTTCTCTACAAAATGGGAGCAATGAAGAGGAAAGATACACACCTACACTTTGTGAGCATAAGTTACAGTTTCATCTTCTAATGCATTTCTGTGTCACTCTGTTTATTGGTCTTTTCAGATTGCTCCACTAAAAAACTTCTTTGGACATATTCTGTGAAGAGTGAGGAGGAGTTCATCTTATTTTGTGATTTGCCAGAGCCACAGAAATCCCATTTCAACCAGAGAAATCAACTCTCACCAACCCAAGGCAATGAACACCTGCCCTGCAGTGGCAGTGAAGACTTATCTGATGTCCAGTGGTACCTACAACCCACAAATGGAGATATGTTAAGGGAAATTCCTAAAAATCATTCTCACATCATCCTGTATCAGAACACCTTACGTTTTTTGGCCATGGAGGTGAACAATGCTGGGTCGTATATTTGTACACCCAGGATTAGGTATGTTCGAAATGCATTCCTACCTGAAAACATTCCAAAATTCTGTATGATCTGGACATATACCTATGTTCACAGAACCTTGTTGACTCTTCTAGGAGCCACTGGGACGAGGCCTGTTGTGCTAAGATGGTCTTAGAAGTTAAGCCCAAGACAAACAAGTCCTGTGTAAACTCTGTGCCACATAAGCAATACCTTCTTCTTGGTAGCACTGACTCCATTTATTGCCCTAGTCTTGGCTGCCAAAATGATGCACAGAGTCCAGAGGTGACCTGGTACCAGGTAAGAATGACTTTTCCAAAACTGATGCATGAGTACTATTGTTATAGTAACATCTCCATTGGTACTTTATAGCAACGTGGGTTTGAAAATCTGAGGTCGAGAGTTTTCTAAAGGCTGGCATTGTGCCTACAGACAAGAACTTTCTAAAGTGGTCTTTCCCCTGGGTAGCCACAGAGCCTCATATTCTAGTTATTAAAATCATTCTTTTGATAGTGCCAGAAAATTTTTATACAATTCAGGTGTATTGCATGTGAAGTAAGACATAAACTTACAATATCCGCTAATGCAGAAAGCTGGATTAATTCATTTTTACTGGCTTTAAAAAACAATGAGCATTGCTAAGGGGAAGGAAATACCCAACAAAAAAGACTTGAAGGAAAGAAAGAAAAAGGAGACTAGAATACTTTTCTAAGTGAGCACATCTGGAAGGACAGTTCAGGCAAACACAGGGTGGCCCTGAGTGACAAGTGAGGCAGTGAGGAGGAGTGCGAAAAAGGGGGCAAGCGCCAGGAAAAGGCAAGTTTCATAACCATTTTGAGTTAGGAACCACATGTGAATAAGCATAACAAAAACATTTCACATTTTCATTGTATTTTATAGTTATACCAGGTGCTAACAGATATGCTGCATAAGCATCCCCTCTAACATAGCGCTCTGTCTGTTGGCCCCCGCATAGTGAAATCAAGGCAAAGAATTCAAATTACTTTCTACATTTGCAATAATTGTTTAAAGTTCAGTACTTCTTGCCTTAAAAGATACGTAAAACTTTAAATTTGACTTCAAAATACATGTTTGATGAGGTAAAAAAAAAAAAAAGACATTTTAAAATGCCACTAATTGAAGTTGAAAAGATGGTCACTGTTTAGCTGGTGGCTTTTAAGAAATGCATTAATTTTAGAAACTCTAAAATGAGGTTAGTAAGAAGAGTTAATGGTTCTGGTTATGATTTTCAGTTCTCTCTTAAGAACAAAACTTTCCTTGGTTCAAAAGTATTTGTAGTCGGGGATGACAAATGTCTTGCTATGTCCAGGTAGGCTGTTCTGAACCTAGTAAAGCAGGCTTGCCTTCAGTTGTTTAAGATGAAAATGAATTTTCAATGATAGTATCCCTGAAATGTAAGCTTTCAGATAAGCACAAGCCATAGAGAAGATGCTAGTTTTCTGCATATATTACTCTTATAAGCTAAATCCTAAAGCTATATGACATTTACAAAAGGAAGCTTTGTTTCATTTTTTCTGGGGCCTTGATTGCAAACGTTGGGATGTGTTTAATAGTGAATACACATCTTTTCTAAAAGTAAGCAAATAATGACTATTGTTAAAATTTCACCTTCTGATGCAGATTTCAAGGGGTCATGGTTCAGATTTTGTTTCATGATTTGCATGTGTACGTGCACACGTACTCTCTCTCTCTCTCTCTCACACACACACACACACACACACCCACACACCTACACACACACCACATGCAGTAACTTGGAAACTCATAGATTTCATGGAAAGAGTACATTACCAAAAGTGATGAATTAGGCAGAAAATAGTACCTAATATTCCTTTCCTTCATGTCAGCCCCAGGCACTCAGGTGGTGGATGGTTAACACCAAAGACATCCCAGAACACAGAAGACAAAAACATGGTATTATTGAATTCAGATGAAACTGATCACCAGGCATGTACCTGCTGAAATAAACCCATGGGATGAAGTCTCTGGAAGTTTCCAAAATATATTTAATAGAGCCATCAAAAAATTTAGGCTTGGAGATTCCTAATGGAAATATTGAATGTCTGAGAAGTTGAAATTAAAGCAAATAATCTATCTTTATTCTAATAATATTTTCTCTATATTTCCTAATTTTTAAAAATATAGTCAATAAATAGTCTTGGCATAAAGAAACTTCATCTTAAGTAAGTGATAATTACATTTAATGAGTGGGAATTTTATGTTCTTTAACAAGATAATATTTGCCATTATGACAAAGGTCAGTTGGAAAGACTTGGTGATCTCCTGTTAGTAAGATTTGTGTTGTGAGTAACTTTTCCTTTGGTGGTTTAAGACAGTCTCACTCATGTGCCACATTTGCTCACCACAATGCCGAAGTGACTGCCAGGCTGTGTCTGAGCCCTGTGTTCCATGGAATTTTCGCACATAGACTTGCCACTTCTCCTTCTCATTTCCTTTTGGCTTCATTCTAGTGGTAACTGGCACTGGATGGCACTCTGTGATCCTAGTGACATGGAAAGTTGGTGACAATGATGAGATTTGCTAGCCCAAAGACTAATGTGATTCCAAAGAGAAGATGCAAAGCTTTGTTTTTTGAAAACTGTTTCCAGGTTGATACACTGACCGATTCAATTGTTCTCACTGTTAAATTTTAGAACTCTCCTGGACAACTTCATCTCATTTGTTCAAGACTATAATCCACATGTTGTCTAACCAATACTGAAAACAGAGAAACTACTGTTTTCCTTGTTCTGAACAGTGTATCAATGCAGTCTGTGCTTGTCTTAGCTTTGGGACAGCTCATTACATGGTCAATTCACTCTAAATTGTCCGGCAGGTCATTTTCACAAAAACTGCAATCAGACCAGTTGTATTTTGTGCTAATAGAGTAGAATTTGTGACCTATGTTTGTGATTTTACATTTATTCCAATTAAACTATAATTTCTTGGTTTTAGTTCATTATTCTACATGTCAAGAGAATGGAATTCTGATTTTGAAATCCAGCATATTAGCAATCACTTCTAGATCATGAGATTTGTAGATGAAATGTTTGTATAATGTATCTTTACTCAAGCACTTAGTCAAAATACTGAACAGCCTGGCACTAAAGACAGTTTTTAGTTGTTGCCCTTAGATTGATCCCTCTAATTACATATGGTCCATTAATCTGCAATGTGGGGAGGCATATTACTGCTTGATTAACTAAAAAAGGCACTCAAAGGCTGAATCATTCAACACACATATATCCATTTTGTTTGACAAAGAGATCATGAAAGTATTTTTCACTATAGTGAAGATATAGTATGTCTACTGCATTTCTCTGAGCCTTTGGTCTAATCATTGTATCATGAAAGGAAATGAGAAGACTGGCATAATTGCTATTAGTGGATGCAAGCTGGATGATATTAACTAAGTTTTCATTTTTAAAGTGTTCATAAACCATCTGTTTATTAATTCACTCAAGACTTTGACTAGGACTTGACATCTCACTCATCTCTGTAATGTACCTTTTTCCCACTAAAAAAATGAATATTAGCACAACATTTACGTGTAAGTAGAAAGTTGTCTGTTGATGATGGGAACAAGAGACTGTGCAGCTGCACTTCTCACAGAAGCATGTGATGGACAATGGAGACAGAAACATGCAAGAGGCATTCCATGAATGGTGAGCAGCTCAGCATCGTGGAGGCTGAGTATTCTTGAGTGCTGTAGATATGGCAGAACTAGGGATACAGATTGAAGGTTGGTTATGTGGTACGATTATTACGTCCCTGTTGGAGCAGCTCAACTTTACAAGTGTGATTCCTGACCCAGGAACCTAGCAGTGGGAACAGAAAGAAAATGGTGGATGCTAGTGATATTTTCAAGGAATAAAATAAAAGTCTAAATTCTTTTTCTCAAGGGGAGAGGGATGTATGACAGAGATGTCTATCATATTTTGAGTCTTTGTGGCTCAAAATATATTCACAGTATTTACCAAGTTGGAGAAAGTAGCAGCTAATTCCACTAGGGGTGATAAGAGGTGACAATACACAGATCTGAATACAATGAGTCATTTAAACAGAAATGAAAACATCAAGCTAATCAGGGAGGACAAGCTTGAGATGTAAATGCTAAGAGTCCTCCCAGATCAGGTAGGAGAAGTTCAGGTAGGATCTTCCTAATGTTGCCCAATTCCAGGGAGCACCATTTACATAAAATAATGCAATTTACATTATGCTTTCTGGACTGGTGGCACTGCCTGGTGGGACAACAGCTTGATGAAATTAGAGAATAATATTATAATAACTGCTCTTCACAGACTATGTTTCTTTAAAAGTCCTTTTTCGTGTTCTCAGCCATTTTTTTATAGCTTAGTTCTCTCTAGGACTTGCTGACACTACTCATACGGGATTACACTAGATGTTTCTTCTTCCATGTTTTGCTCATGACTGGTTCACATCTGAACAAAACAAAGAATTTCTTGTGCAGCTCCATTAGCAGCTTTTTCTCTTACTAGAATCATTTGTGATTATATTATCAGAATGAATTTCTCCTCATTTTTGACACAAACTGCTTCTTTCTTATCTCCTTTCTTTGATGTTTCTTTTTACTTCTATCTCTTAAAGTCTTAACAATACCTATTGAGCCATACTGATCTTTTTATGAAAAAAAAAGAGAAAGGTCAACTTTGTTATCACCCATCCTCCCTGTATCTCAGCTGGGATCTTAGTTAGAACTCTATAACCTTTCCCTGTTACCTTCTCACATGATTTACGACACACCTCCGCTCCAGTTTCTGCTCTTTGTATGTTATTGCTGTGTTCTCTAGCATTTTGTCTCTGAATTTTACGTGCTTTGAATCCTCCTTGATCCTTGATTGAGGATCAAGGTTCTTGATCCCTGAGATCAGATGATAGATAATTAACCTTGTCAGTCCCACCTATTGGCTTTGTTTTACTTCCTCCCTGCAGCTCCCCTCCCTCCAGTTCTGACCACCGACTTACGCTCCTTGGCACCTACTGGAAATTCCTTCTTGAGCCACAACAACCACACCAGAGTCTTGGAGTGGGGGAATCCCTGAGTCTTTGAGTGGAAGGGGAATTCCTCAGTTAAACCTGAAACACAAATCAGAAAAAAATTAGGTTAATTTTTGGTCTTCTCACTTCTCAGCTCTGTGATATGGAGCCAAACATGAATTCCAGATGCTCCATTTTCTTATCTATAAGCTGGATGGTAGAGAATCTATGCAATCCAAGTCAGATATTCCTTCAGACAATCATAAGAGATAATTTATGAGAAAGAACTACATAATCTATGTGAATAATAGGCTGTTGTTATTTTTGTTGTTTTTCTCTTTTCTTTTTACCTCTAGCACTGAGAGATATGTTTTGGGTCATCTTAGTTGGAACCTGGAAGGCCATGTGCCACATGGAGGTTAGGAGCTACGAGGTTATTAAAACAGTGATACTTATTCAACAAATATTTATTGAGTCCCTACTATGTCCTAGTCCCTATTGACACAAAAGAGATTGTGATTGTCTCTGCTTAAATTTACAAGAGCTTCCACACTTAGTTGTCATTAAAATTAAAAAGGCCGATCGTGTGAGTTTTATGCTTCAAAACTTTTCTTTTAGTTATACATGAATTTAACTGCTCATCATTTACAAAGAGCTTACTATTGCTGGCCTGTTTACCAAAGACTGGAGACCAAAGGTCAAAGACAATTAATTGCATCAGGCCTTCCACCTTGGCCTTCTTTCCCACATACATACTTTCCTAAAATGGCACTTAACATTCATCTGACTGATTTCTACATATTCCTCAAAGCTCTAACTAGACTGGAGAGAGCACTCCTGCTTCATAGGAGCCAAGTACATCCTACTGTCTTACTGCACAGGGCCTGCATTCTTAGGCAGAGAGCTCCCTGAGAGAAGAGTCCCCTGTTTCATCCCAGTGTGTCTAGGACCAGCTATGTGTCTTGTCACAAAGGCTGTGCCCAATAACTACAGAGAAGGAGGGACCTAAGTATGTCACAATATTAAAAGGGCTACACACAGTGATGAAGGTCTGTGCTCCCTGCTCATCTCCAGGGGAGCTACCTCTGGAGTTAAAAGTCGAAGGTTGAGCAGACTTTTCTCTCAGAAAAGTCTGAGAGACATGTGCAAATGCATGGACTGAGAAAGACCCTGGTTTTGTGGCTCAAAATATATTCACAGTAGGAAGGAATGGCAAGTTCAGACTGTGAAGATATTTGGACTTTATCCTAACCACAAAAGAGTGTCACTGATAGATTTTAAGGAAGAGAAGTGTTCCTGATTGCATCTTAGTTCTCACTTGACTTTGGGGTCACTGTGAGTTAAATAAGTGCTTCTCAGTCATCAGTTATTCTTTGTCATATTTATGTACACCTATTTAGTTATTTAGTTAATATTTTAAATTTAGATTTTATTCTTTATTAGAGCTAAATTTGTTTAAAGAGAAAACTTTATATTAGCCTTATACACAAAATCTATGTCAATTTTCAGAAATAAAAATACATATATATATATATATATTTTTTTTTTTAAAAAAAATCAATTTATGTATCAGCTATTTAGAACACAATGAGTTTTTTAGAATACTCCCGGGGCCCTGAGTTTGGCTTTGGGAAAGATTGAGTAAATCAGCTCTTGGTGGGCTGATTAGATCTGGTGCCCTGATCTTCATACATAAGGTAATTGTATCTGAAAATGCCTCATTTAAAAAAATTCTTCTACAAATAAGATTTTAAAACAGAATCTCTTTGAGCTTGTGATGTCCTCATCTTAGACTGACTTTCTTTTTCCCTGGTTCAAATTCATTACATTTCTTTAGAGGTACAATTATTATTAATAACAATTCTCTGGTTATAGAAAATTATTTAATTTCCTTGTTTCTTGGTTTAGAATGGAAGAGTGCTCCCTGAAAAAAAGAGCAACCCACTGTTACTGGATGAAATTTATGACTATCACCAGGGCATGTACATATGTGACTATACTCAGGTGGATAATTCAAGTTCATGGATAGTCAGAGCTGTTGTTCAAGTGAGAACCATTGGTAAGTGAGATTTTGGTTTCAGGGTTTGAGATTTGAATCCCAATCACAATTACTCTTACTGTCCTGTGGCTTAGTAATTTTTTTTTTTATTTGCACACTGTAACCATCCAAAGCTTTGAATATTGGTAAACATTAGTTTTCTCATTAACCTAAATTCTATTCTCCAAAGAAGACCTAGTTCTGGATCCTATCCCAGTTGTCAAAAGTAGGGTTTCCATATGTTGATTTGTTTTTGTAATCAATTAAAAAACAATCTTAAAAACTCGCACACAGAAATAAGTGACACCTACATTCCTATCACCAACTTAAATACTTTTTCCTATGCTTAAAATCTCGTTTTTTTTCTTTAAAGAAACAAAACATTGCAGATACAACTTGACACCTATCCCCTCATACCTTCCTGCATCTTCCATTCCTAGACGTGGTTCAGTCTTATAGTTTATATCTTTTTCATTTATGTTTTTATGCTTTGTCTACAAATGTATACATCTATTAATAAAATAGAATCTTGTTTTATTTTATAAAATGTGATTTATGTTACAGACACATGATATTATTCTAAGATATCGTTTTGCCAATTTACACCCTTATCAACAATGAACAGTCTCTTATTATTCCTGATTCTAGACTTTTTGATTGGTGTTAAGTGGAGTCCCCCCCCCTTTTTTTTTTTTTAGAAATTTACATTTCTTTAATACTCATGAAGTTGACGATCTTGTCTTGTGTTTATTGGCCCATTGGGTTTATTCTTCCATGACTTTTCTATTTTTGGCCCAGTTTTCCCCTTGGGTCATTCTGATTAGCTTTTCAAGAGTGTCCGCATAAATAAACTATATAATGTAATTAATTTAAGCATGGCCTATGTCAAAACATAACAGTAATTCATTCATACTATGTATTAAAAAGCTGCAGAATGATTGATTTAGCTCTTAGATACATATGAATCAATTTTAACTCCTCTTTTTTTTTTTTGTGAGATACAAGTCATACAAAGCATTTTAAAGCCAAATTAAACATTTCTGCCTACTTCCTGGCCCTTATGTTCTCCACTAATTTAGATCCCAGCAATTTAAATTTATACTTGATTGTTCCTTGGATAAGAAGTTAGAATGCAAATACCCCTCTTTCACCACTTGCTCCCTCCAAGTGATGTGTGATTGCTCTTTTACTGTAGTATGATAACTCAACTCATCAAATTTTCTGTAGCAGAATCTGCTTTTCTCTCTCCAGAAGGACTCCTTACAACATCCATTGCCTCTCTTTCAATCAAGCCTTCTTCATCATCATTCTTGTTATTTGCTCATCTATTCTTTTGTTTGTTCATTCTCACACAAATATTTCTTTAACACCTAGTATGTGTCAGGCACTGGGTTTGGTGCTACAGATATAAAAATGAGTACCTGGGCATTTCCTTTGGTCTCTCAGAACTTACCTTTTTGTGGTGCAGAAGGAGAAGGAACAGGTTATCACAGTAAAATGTAATGAATGGAGAGAAAAAGAAGCCAAAGAGCACATGGGGGCAGTCCACCAAACCTAAACCTGAGTACACCATGTTCAAGTGAGAACAAATTAGCCCCATGAAGGAGGGAAGATGCTGTTGCAGGTAGGGGAGCAGCACAATTGATGTCTGAAAGATGAGGGAGAGCACGGTGCAGTATATGAAAAAGAAGGGCAGCTGAAGGTGAGTGGGAGGAGGGCTGACATCACACTGCTGCAGTAAGTTTGGACTTCATCCAAGGAACAACAAGGAGTCAATGAAGGTTCTAAGCAGGCAGTTGCTGATGGTGGTCAAAACCAGGAACAGCAGTGGAGATGGAGAGAAGTGGATGAGCTCAAGAAATATTTAGGAGGTACGACTAAATGAATTTAGGAGTTGGGAATGAAGAAGAGGAAAAAGGAGGAGTCTGGGATGAGAGCTAGGTTTTACATTGGGCAACTATGTGGCTTCCTGTAATATACTGATAGAGGACAACGTACATGGGGCAATATAGGACACAGATGGGAGAGCAGCAGATTTGATTTATGTTTTTAAAAGATGTCTCTGGTTGCTGTTTGAATAGATTTAGCAAAGATGATGAGAACTGGCTTCATTTGTGCATGAATAGATGCACAAATGAAGATGAATTTTATTTGGAAGATGAAAGAAAGGAGAGCAAAGATGTTTTGGTTTTCTGACCTGGGTAAGTTGGTAAATGGTGGCAGTATTTAATGAGACAAAAAAGGCTGAAAAGGAAAAAAGTCAGAGGAAAAAATGAAGTATTAGTCATGACAGAACTTTCAGTCATCCAAGTCTTGGTGACGAGTAGATATGAGGATAAACCGGTCTGGAGATGTTGGGGCTAGAGATGTTAATGTGAGGGTGGTCAACGTGGTATCTGAAGCGAGAGCCTGAATGAGATTACCTAGGGAGTGAGTGCAGAAAGAAGGGGGCCTAGAAATGAGGCCTGGAACATCCCAGAACTTGGAGAGGTGGGGAAGCGGGGGATCCCCAAAGGGAGTTTAATAAGGGTATGGGTACAAAGGTAAACCATCCTAGAGCATAGCATCTAAAAGTGACGCAAGAAGGGAGTGATACACTACCTCAAATAAGTACTGATCATTTAACCTGGGAAGGCAGAGGTCATGATTTACATCAGCAAATGGGAATCAGTGGAAGGATGGAGAAGAGAGCCTCAGAGGAAGTGAAATTGATGATGCAGGAAAGAGAGCATTTCAAGGCCGAGACCTTCTGTCTTGCCTAGAGAGTGAACTGCAGCACCCAGGGAGTATAGAATTCAAGTCCCCCAGAAAATTACTAAGAAGAGAACTGACATTTATAAGAGACACAGAGGAGAGGGGCCCACAGGCACACAGAGAAGTGAGTAGAGGTGGGAGGTGGGCAGGACAGTACAGAAACATGAAACCAAAAGAGGAGAGGGTTCCACAGAGGGTGTGGCCAATGCTGCTGAGAAGTAAAAGCTGATGAAAAGCTCAGTTGTGCCCATTGGATTTAGGTGCAAGGAGGTCATTGGTGACCAGCCAAAGCAGTTTCAATGGAGCATTGGGAGCAGAAATCAGACTTCATGGGACGTGAGGGAAATGAGGAAATAAACACTTTTTCAAGGGTTTGGCTGAGGAAAGAGAATGAGTGAGGCAGGGATGTGAAATGGAGGGTTTCTGTTCCTTTTTAAGATGAAAAGACTGAGCATGGATAAATGCTAATGAGAAGAAGAGGAAGAGGGAGGGAAGGAAGGAGTGAGAAAAAGAGAGAGAGTGTTAAAGATACAGGAGAGATAGTATAACAGAGGGATGGAGGTCTCTGAGATGTAAGAAAGGATGTCCAGAGCAAAGATGATGAATTTTCCTTTATCAGGAGATGAAACATCTTCCAGAAGAAGTTTGAATCGAGGGGGTGGACTCCAATCTGGCTGATGTGTGCATTTTCTTCTTGCTGTTGGATTACTCAGCCAGATGGCACCGACAAGCAGTCTTGTAGAAGACTGGAATGGGGCCTCAAGTCTGCAATGGCTGAGCAGGCTGGTATGGAAGAAAATGTACCTAGGCAGATAGGGGCTTATCAAGAACTAATGTTTTGCTAGCACCCTCAACCTAATGTCACATTTCTGAAAGCATGCTTTTCATATGGAAACCTGCATTTCTAACCTCATATGGAAACCTGCATTTCTAACCTCATGGAATATACATACAATTTGCAGCTCCAAAACATTTAGATCAAAGTGTGATCATGCATGCAAATCTTCAGCAAGGAGGTCTTCAGATTTCCCAATGCAAATAATTATTTTTATTTTTATCTTTTAGTGAAAGACACTAATCTCAAACCAGACATTCTGGAACCTGTAAAGGACACATTGGAAGTAGAACTTGGTAAGGTGGCCGGGTTATCACCCTTGATTGACGCCATGGTTCTGGGAGCAGATCTAAGTGTGTTGTGAGGAAAGGAGCATTAGAGTTCAAGTCAAATAGAATGCGGTGTGTATCTTGACTCAGCCACTAATTAGTATTGTGACCTTATACAGTCACTTGATCTTTCTAAGCCCAAGTTTTTAAATCTGTAAAAGGCAAATTAGAACTGATTTCACAAGGTAACAATGATAAATCTAGGATAATGTACGTTCGGTGGCTGGTGTGTTGGGCACGATCAATAGATTTTTAAATTCTTACTTACTCATCCCAGGAACAGGTGGTTATGTATATGAGGTTCATCAGTCGAATCTATAAACAAAATTGAGTAGCATTGGCCTTTTAAAATATAGTGTCTGGAGTGGTCTTTAAGATAATTATAGGCGATTACTACAGACTCTGCTCAAATATTTGTTTTCCAAAGTAGCATCTTTTTGGTTGAGGGGCAAGGTCACTTTCCTATGTTCCCCTTTTATTTTGTCAATTTCAATAACATCTACATCTTCCCAAACAGCCATATAAATAAGGCTACTTGATTTAAAACCAAGTGCTGGTTGCTTCAATAAACAACAACAACAACAAAACCTGTTCTTTTAAATGCAAAAATATAATTGTAAAGAAACATAAAACATATATATTACCGTAAAGGACCACTAGGTGGCGGTATTGGAATATTCTGATTATAGTAGATACATGGGCAACATCACAAAAAAGGAAAGTAGAAAAGAAGGAAAACAAATTACTTGGAAAATAACCAGGTAACATGGGGTATCAGTGAGTTTTAAAGTATTTCTGAGGGCGGGTTGGAATTATTAAGGTGCAACTATAAATTTTCAAGTGGATTCCCTAACCATTTCTTGGTTAAAACACTGAGTTTGAGGCAGAGAAAAGAGGTTTGATAACATGCATGCCCGTCCACAGTGCATTGTTCAAAAAGCAGCTGAATATCCAAATAATTTTTTTTAAACTATAGGCTACAGTAATCTCGTGATTTTTTACTTAATATCCAGATATTGATTAGAGAGGTGTTTTTTGTTGGTGCACTTTGTACTTCAACAGCAGCATTGGGAGACCATGCTGGTCACTGAAACTTCACGTTTTCTTGGTGTCTATCCTCAAACCATATCAGAGCACTTAGTGCTATGAACATGACAATCTTTTATTTTTTATTAAAAATAAAAAATAAATACAATATTATATTAGTTTCAGGTGAACACCATAATGATTAGACATTTCTATACCTTACAAAGTGATCACCCCAATAAGTCTAATATATACCTGACATCATACATAGTTATTACAATATCATTGACTATATTCCTTATGATGTATTTTAAGATCATACAGTCATGGGTTTGAGATCTATGAATTGCCCATTAGAAACAAACATACTTGGTTTCATTTGTTTCAAACATACTTGGTAGACATTTGCTTATTTTTGGCACGCCTGTTTTATTGGCAAACCTGATGGTGCTGGGGACTAGTCTTCAGATGTGGTGTTCCTTCTGAACAGGACAAATCCTTCTCATGGGCTTCCTTCCTGATTTCTGTGGCCCCTTCACTTTCAGGAAAGCCTTTGACTCTTTACTGCACAGCACGATTTGGCTTTGAAAAACACTTTAAACCTGTGATAAGATGGTACAGCAAAGATTCTGATCAGGAGTTGGAAGTCCCAACAACTGAGTGGAGAAGGTAAGTAGGAAACTAGTGGATAATATTCTTTGTGATCCACAGAAAATACTGTCACCTTTGGAAACCTTTCTGATGTACACAAAGAACTGAGTGCATACACAGAGTTGGTGCAGCCACAGAGCACTGTCTAGTGGTGAAAATAAAAGTACAGAAATGCACAGTTCATGCTAATTTTACACATGAGGCCAAAGCATTTTCTGACAGGGCCATGGAATGAAATATTTAAGTTGTTTTAAAGCTCGATTTGAAGCAACAGTGTGATGTAGCTGCTTTAAACATCAAGCTGACGATCAGACAGATGCTCCGACCCAGGCTAGAAGCAGCATGTCTATTGAATGGAAGAGAATGTCGCCCTCCACCCTGACCCCAACACCTCACTTTCCCCAGTACCTTTTGTTTGGTGTATCAAAATCTTTGGAGTCACTGACAGTCCAGAATATAATAAATGAGGGAATTGCACAAGAATGAGGAGTCTGACCAAAAAATATGCAAAATGAAGAATAGCTGGAGTGATGCCACCTGGGAAAGGAGACTCAGGCGGTGTCTCTTCCGAAGTACATGGAAGCTCTTACGTTTTATGAGAAACTAGACTTAGTTTGTTCATCTCCAGATCATAGAGCCTAGAATTTGCTGGGAAGACAATTAGGCTCAATAAAAATGAAAACTCTAGATATTTGGAGCTATCCAATGCCTCACAAAGCAGGACTTCAGTCCTCCCTGGAGGGTTAAAGTCTCGGATGTCATCTGTTGGGCATGTCACTGAAGTTTACAGTCCCTCATTTTTCAATCTGTTCCAAAGTAAGAGTCCTTCTGATTTGTAAAATATGTCAAACAAATGTAATATCATTTTGAAAGTATAAGACATTACAAATAATAAAGGACAGACTTGGGGAACAGTAATAACATTTAACAAGTGAAGTCATTAGGTTCCCTGTTAAGCTGATGTGACATCAAAGTTCGAAGTAGTCTAGTATGACAAAGAGAGTCTGTTCTGACTTCACATACCCTTGGGTTGAATCTCTGTTTTCCACTTGCTGGCAATGTGACCCTAAACCCCTGTGAGCCTCCATCATGCCACTTTGCAAAGTCTCTGCAAGGTATGAATACAATAGAGGTGACATGTTCCTCATAGTCTCTGGTAGGTGAGAAACATTCTGTGATAAATGTTTGGTGTTGTAAGCTTCAAGCAACACAACCTAAAACATCATTCACCTAAACAATATTCTGTAATGTGAAGACTGACAATCAGAAACTTTAGAGAATCCAGTTGTGACTAAAAAGACACACTTCCTGGATGCAGCAGAACGTCACGAGCCCAGGAATCAGGCTGCCACTTCTTGGTGGTGTCACCTTAGACTGTTACACCTTTCTGTGCCTGGTCTGCATTGCAGGCCAACTTATGCTAAGCATACCATTATCTCATGGGGTTCCCGTGAGGTAAGAAGGAAATTTCATATCCCCCATTCAGTACTCAGAAGACTCCTGATACATAGTGAGTCCTCATAGAAGTTAGTCATTTTTAACATTATTCTTAAATTATGATTATCATTTGTTCTCAGGGGGAATTCTTAGACTAAGAAAAGTCAATTGAGGCCCACGAGTAAATTAGATTTTAGTGTAAATGCTTAGAATGGTGCTTAGCAGATTCAATAATTTTTAAAAAGAGCCCTTCATCACCATCTGACATTCTTTCGGCATCTGCTCATGCTGTTCGATCCTACGGCTGTTCTGAAAGCTGGACTGTTGGCCTCTTCTGTGGGCTCCACACACAGAACTGAACTGGTGTGATATTTCTCCTCTTATCCTAGTGTTAAATCCACTTTCAAGGACGAAGTCATTGAGCGTGTCATACATTTGAAAGAAGTCACCCAGAGTGATCTTCGTAAAACGTTCATTTGCTTTGCCCAGAACTCCATCGGAAATACTACCCAGTTCATCCAACTGAAGGAGAAGAAAGGAGGTAAGCCCAAAGGATGCCACAGAATGCACATCATGGCTTTTATCTAAGGGGAAAGGCGTTTTCCTAAATAATAGTGATGATGATGATGACGGCCATTAATACTATATTAGACAATGTTCTAAGCTCTGCTGTGTTAATTCACCAAACATCTTATCCAAAGCCACACAACTAGTGAGTTTCATATCAGTTGATCTTATTCATTCATTCAACTAATGGATGATTCTAGAACATCAGGTTTTGAATGCCTAAAGGCTTAAATAAGAAAAAGATATGTGCCTGGCCTCCAGTGGGTGCTCCATAAAGGCATGTCCCCTATGTTTGGAGGGTGCGAAGGTGAGCCAGACATAACTGGCTTCAGGAATTCGAGACTTCAGTAAGGAAGATAATATGTGGTTGTAAGTTACCACATAGGATGAAAGGGATTCAAATGTGTTGTATGGAAGTTTAAAGGGCTAGATAAATAAAAATAGCTGTGATCGGTGTCCCAGGCCACTCGGATCAGGAACTACCAATTTCTTGAGTTCTCTCGAGTTCGTTGAAACATAGGGCGTTTTCAGATTCAAGAAAAATGCTTCCAGCAGCAATGATTTTGATAAAAGGATAGAAACGGAAAAGAAGCTGGGTGGGCCCACATCACCGCCCTACCGTGGCCTTGACCCCGGAACACTCGCTCACAGCGGCCATGTTCTCCCCAGTGGTGTTCCTGTACCTCCTCCTTGGCACAGTCATGACCCTGGTGGGTGTGCTGACAGCAGGAGCCCTTCTCTACATGTACTGGATTGAAGTCGTGCTGCTATACCGAACCTATCAGAGCAAGGATGAAACGCTTGGGGGTAAGGCGGCCCCAAGGTGCCTCTGACTTTTCCTCTTAAAACTGACTTAGAGGGAGGAACTCCGGAAATAGGTGTTCCCTGATAGGGAAAGCCACGCCCCTCACCGGGGCTTTGAGACTTTTCTGGGACTGATGGCGCACACCGGGGAGGGCTGGGAGTTGGTGGGGAAACAGTTTCATCCCAGTTTCCAGGCCCCTTGCCAATGATGCTGTTCGTTGGACATATTGGACTTGAAAGTAATCTCTCTGATAACCAACGTAAAGCAACATGGCAGATGATTTAACACCTCCATGACTCAGTTTTCTCTTCTGTAAAATGGGACTGCAATGACAATGACAATCATGCTGAGTGTTATGATGGCCCTTTGGGTAAAGATGTATTAAGCTTTTAGTACAGCATCTAGCACATAGTAAACTTTCAGTAAATGTCAGCTATTATTACTTCGCGAGTACCAAGTGCATGCCTGTCATGTGTTTTAGCTACTTTCATTGTCACATAAGTCAGAGAGACATCAAGTCGTGTGCCCCAAATTAAACTGCTGGGTGGTGTTAGAGTTTAGGACATGGACCCGGGCATTTGGTTCAGAGCGTGCCATTAGCTACTACCTCAGTCAGCCTCACCCTTGAATGAGGGGTTTGATAGGAAAGTCTGTAAAAGCGTGAAGGTCTGTAAGATGCAGGTACTAGACTGCTAATGAAGTGTCTGTCAATTTTCCCATGAGATAGGTGATAACCTTTATTAATGTTTGTTTCTTTAGAATAGAAGAGCTGCTTCTGTGTTTTGCTAGTCCTGGAGTCCCCTAGGGTTAGAATGTTCACAGTTTTAGCAAATGATTCTGTTGCTTGGATAGAGCAGAAGCCCATCTGCTGAACTCAGGGGCTAGTTTCTTACCTGACGAGAGGCCCCTACACACAGTGTTTCTCTGCCCCCAGGAGCTCAGTGAGAGCTATTAGATCCCCAGGGGAAATGGCCGGGTGGAGAAACACATAGACTGTCAGCACTGAGGAGGAACTAACAGATCACCAATATCTGCACGCTCTAATTTTATTACTGAAAAAATGTAATGATTTTAGAAAAGTCTTGGTTTGCTAGATGGACATGGATGAATTGAGGCAACTGTGGTGTGTTACACATTTAAGCTGCACAGTACTTACCTACTGGCCACACCCATGAGCTTCCGCCTTCCCACCTGGGCTCAGCTCCTTGGTACCCTCCTCTCCTGACTCCTCTTCTTCCTCCCCATCTCCCTTTCCTATCGTTGGCATTTCCATCTGCTGAGACCTCTTCTTAGGTTCACGTTGAGCAAGTGTACCATCAAATTCATCAGCGGACAGCACTGTTGTTTAGTATTTTGTAACAATACTATTTTCCAGACACTGTGCAAAGTGCTGGAATATGAGCCAGGTGTGTCCAAACCCTAAGCCCACGAGTTAACTTTGGAGATTCCTTACCACATTCAGTTAATTCTTTAGCACGTCTAATAATCATCATGCATTTGTAATATCTTAGTTAGCAGAGATATATATGTGAGACCTTGAAGATATCCTGAAAGAGTTTCCATGAAGATAATGTTCCATCCAGAAGGAAGGGAAATGGATATTTGTCTTGTGACCACTATGTGCCAGATACCAAGCTCCTCACATACATTGTCTCATGCAACCCTGAAAGCAGCCTGCTGGGGAAAGATTCACTGACTCATTTTACATATGGGGATTCAAGTAGAGGTACATGTGCTCTTAGCTCTCTGATGTGCAGGGGGCTTGGTCTTAGCAGTGCTTTGCTTACTGGATATTATCATGCTTTGATGGAGCAGACTTTTCTTTGATGTGTAACTAATGAGACAGAAACACTGCGGATGCAAATAAAGCTCAGAGGTTTTCCCTAATACTTGTGATTTAATCACAGAAGGTCCCAATTGTTTGATCTGACCTTAGTGAAACGGCAGGAGAGCTTTGAAAATTAGAATTTGATTCCGGGCAGACAGTCAATACCACTTATCAGCGAGCTTTTGAAATGGTCTTCATTGCTGTTTTTAATTTTTTAAATCAATTCAGTAAGGACCCTAAATCTTAATTCTTATCCATTTACCATATGGTCGGAGCATATGTAGGTATGCCACAATAGTAAAATTATGTAAATGGCTTACAATATTATTGTTCCTCTTCTTCAGATAAAAAGGAATTTGATGCTTTTGTCTCCTATGCAAAATGGAGCTCTTTTGAGAGCGAGGCCAGTTCACCTTTGAGTGAAGAAAACTTGGCCCTGAATCTATTCCCTGAAGTTTTGGAAAACAAATATGGATACACCTTGTGTTTGCTTGAAAGAGATGTGGCCCCAGGAGGAGGTAGGTCCTGCATGCCAAGAGAAAAGATGGGATAAAAGGGACAGTTAAATGCAAGGGCTAAGTTTTCCTATCACATTTCCTGTTGGGATATACCTCTTCTGGAAGGTTTCATGAGCTGGTCCTGGCACTGAGCTTCCATGAGATGTGCAGACTTCATCCTGTCCCACTGACCTTCTCTGCCTCAGACACCCCACCCAAGATCCTGCAACGCTCTGTGGCCCTCTGTTATTCCAGTGTCCCTTGTTCTAACAAACGTTGCTGCTAAGAGGAACTGATAATTTGAAGAGAGAGATGTAAAACTGAGAGTCACTAGACACCAAAGTCTAACTTCAACTGTCAATAGAGTTGATATAGCAAATGCAATGTCAGCCATGTTTTCTTTCCTCCTTATATGAGAGTGTCCATTGCAAGAACTCCTCTGGGTAGATCTGGAAGATTCAGGGTTATTGTGACTCAAGGTTGAACAATAACACTTGCAATTAATTAAGTTTTTTTATTTCCAGTGTATGCAGAAGACATTGTGAGCATTATTAAAAAAAGTAGAAGAGGAATATTTATCTTGACCCCCAACTATGTCAATGGACCCAGTGTCTTTGAACTACAAGCAGCAGTGAATCTTGCCCTGGATGATCAAACTCTAAAACTCATTTTAATTAACTTCTGTTCCTTTCAAGAGCCAGAGTCTCTACCTTATCTTGTGAAAAAAGCTCTTCGGGTTTTGCCCACAATCACTTGGAGAGGCTTAAAATCAGTGCCTTCCAATTCCAGGTTCTGGACTCAAATGCGCTATCATATGCCTGTGAAAAACTCTAAAGGATTCACGTGGAACTACCTTAGAATTATCTCATGCATTTTTTGCCCAGAAAGGCCTCAGTGAAACAGAAACCACTGGGAGGAGCTCCCAGCCTAGGGAATGGAGAAATGGGGTCTGAACCATCTCCCCTCCATGCTCTGGTGAGCAGAGATGGTGATGGACAGAATACATACTGTAGATCAGGCTGATATAAAATGGAGGGGGTTCTGCCAGCTCTGAAGAAGCATGACAGGCACTGGAATGACACTGAAGCTGTTGTTAGAGCCTCTGATTTGTTGGACTGGAGAAAAGGAGAGTGAATTCTCCAGATGCTAGCACATATTCAGCACACAGTGCCCCTACTGGTCTGAGTAGAATCAGCTGATCCAACCACTTTTGTGGTTAGGGACTATGGAGTCTGCTATGTAGTGTACATAGAAATTAATGTATATTTGCAATAGAATGAGTATTATTTTTACTAGAAACAAGTGATTTAAACTTTGCCAAAAGCTTCTCTGTAAAGAAGACCATTCTTACATCATGTTTACTCATTAACTCTAGAGCAGGGACAGCAAGTAGAAAAGGCAGAGACCAGGAGACAGAATCAGTCTTCACCGTCTCCTTGTGGGAAGTTCTCCCTCTAGGAGGATGAACCTGAGGAATGGGCCCCTTTCACAGAGCTGATGCCATCCTGCACTGGGGCACAAGGCCTAGGGTACAGAGCAGGGCTTATTTCAGCTTCTCCCTGTAACCTTGGACTTTGGGCAGGGCTCAAACTGCACAATCTTACTCTGGGCCTCTGAAAGTAGGAACCAACTAGGCCTCAACATTTAGGCCAATGAGGAGACAGGGGCTGGACTGGCAGTCACACACAAAGTGGGAAGGCACTGGCAACAGTCAGCAGCCAAGGTAAGAGTCTGAGAAATCAGTTTATACAGTGGTTAAAAGACCATAAGAATGGAGCTCGAAAGGAGCTTTCGTCCAAGCCATTTGCTCATCGAGGCTGACACTTCTTACGTATCCTTCCTGCACTAATGATCTCAGTTGATGTCCTAAATGAGGAGATTTGCTGGAGGTCCAAATAGCTGTTCCTGGTAGGTTAATTTCATTCTCATAAGATTGTCCTCCTTGTGAGAGTTTAATCTGTAATTGAAATTCTGTTCTACTCACATATGAATGCAAAACCTTCACACTCTGTCATACCTGATGGGATGGATGGAATGATCCATTGGAATAATAAAGCAGAGCAACTTCTGGACTCATTCACATGCAATGTATCGCGACCACGGTAAGAATGTGATCTAGGCTTGGAGTGGCTTAAGGCATTGTCATCTGGCCACTCAGTGGAGCCTGTGTGAAATGCTCTTGAGCTCTTTTTTCACAGAGTCGTCCACATCATAAAAACCACCGTGGCTTTGGCACCAAGCAACATCCTTGTTGGGAATTCCAGTGATAAAGTTAAAGATGAGTTAAAAGGTACAAATTATTCTTGGAGGAAGTTTCTTGTGGGAAGGCTCATTGTAGGGTCTTGGTGGGGAAGAACCCACATTGTCATAGTGCCATTGTGCCATGGAGATGGCCAGAATCCCTGGTTTTCCTGTCAGCTACTCTCTGAGATTTAAGACTCAGAAACCTCTTTTGGCCATCTTTCTTAGGTTTATTTTATTCTAACATAAACACTGCTATAACTGATCCAGCCAGTGGTTCAGGGTTTTGTTCTGAGCTTCACAGAAACTCAAACTGAGCCTCAGGTTTAAACAGACACAAAAAAAGAAACTATCTGGGTGTCACATTTGCAGAAAACACTCTCTCCAGGTTAGTAGGTATGCTGAAGAAGACAAATTAACATTTAAGACAAAGATTTGTTTATATTTTCTATGTGGAAGTCAATCAAAATAAAGTTGAGAATGAAAACAAATTTTCTATACATTGAAGGCTGATGGTCATTAAACAATTGAACTCAGTGGAATACAATGAGAAAGTATTATTTTCCCACCATGCCTCTAAAGAAGGTGATGATACATTCTGGTTCTTGGTTTACAAGTGTTGTTCAAGTACAATTTTTATAGCCCAAGTGAATTTCTCACTCTGAGAATGTGTTCTAGTTTGGATGATGGTTGCCCTAACTCTAACACACACTATAGAGTACTCCTTACTGACCTTGGATGATAGTTCAGGCAGATCTGACAGCTTCCCTGGTTTCTTCTGGGTTTTAAATCCATATTTACCATCTATATTATTTCCAGATGACAGTTGCAGGTAAACTGAAGTAAGCATACAACACCTTATTTTTCCCACTCATTACAGATGTACAACCTGGACACAGTGAATAGAAAGTCAGTTTGAGAATTTTTAAAAGTAAAATGAAGCAGGAAGAAAGAATAAGATAAGATTTCAAAGTTCCATGGTTTTATTTTCCTCCAACATCCCCTGGCATAGGCTTGGTGTAGTTTGATATACAGAAATGAATATTAATGATAACAGAAGGAGTTACAGAAGAAGCCCTCTAATTCTGCTTTGAAGACTGGAAAAAAATGTTTTCTAAGATTCCCACATTCTTTCCTTTCTATGTCCTTTTACTTCCCATCCCCTGTGCAATTCTATGACAGTGGCAGTGGCACCAGAAAAAGCAGCAGTGAGAGGGACCCTCAAGCACCTACATCTATGAGTAAGGAGAATTGTTCACTGTGATACAAGAAGCTACGGTCCCCAGAGGGTATGACAAATCTTTATTGATTTTTTTCATCTGTCCTCTTACCATTTGTCTGTGAAGTAGTTTCAGTAAGTGCACTTCAGAGTGAGGTATATAAAGCACCAATACTCTGGCCAGAGAACTACAAAGAGGAGGATAAAAAGCCTATGGAACCAGAAAGTACCATGGAGATAGCAGACAGAGGGTTGATTAGGAAAGCAAACCAATTATGTTGCTTACAAACTCTCAGGCTCATTGAATATAATTCATTGAAGGCAAAACAAAATCATAACATTTTCTGATAGGATTTTCAGAGTACGTAGATGTAATAATATGAGTCAACTACAACATAAAGAGACTATATAGGGGTAAGGTAGCTACATACCGCTTGAAGTATTAAAATATTGATTCTAAGTAGAAAGTTAAAATGTATGTACATTATGTTTTAATACCTTGGGCAACTACTAAGACAAATAAATAAAAAAATGTTAAAATATGATAAATAAATTAAAATGGAATAACAAAAATGTTCAAATTAACAAAAAAAGGAAGAAAAAAGGAAATGAGAAAACAAAAAAAACCGCGTAAACAGAAATGAAAACCTATGCGTGTGTGCGCACACACACACTCACTGTACCTGAATATTTACAGCAGCTCTATTCATAATCATCAATACCCAGAAACAACTTAATGACCTTCAACTAGTGTGTGTAAGTTTGGGTCCAATCAAGAGGCAGAAACCACACAGTAATTGAAAAAGGGATATTTTAATGTAAATAATTATTTGGCCATAAGAAGGTAACTATTAATATGTAAACAGAATTTTAAGGAGTATCTTAGGGCTAAAGGAGAGTGGGAAAAGAAACTTGGAAGGGATTCCCTTCTGGGTTTGGGCTTCAGAGCTTGTTGGAGAAGGTGTGGTGTTGCCCACTAGAGGGCCAAGTTCTCTTGGGCCAGAAATGGTCCACAGGGCAGGAAGGCAGCAAGCGACCTCCCAAACATGACAAACCATGGCTGGTAGACAGACTTGCAGCACAGATCAGGGCATGGCTGTGGGTCTAGGGTTTAGGCATTGGGAGTCCACATTCCCAGAGCTTCAGGGAACAAAGCTTTGGTGTACAGGTGTGCCTCACCTGATGTGTCCACATCAGGAGGCTGTGGGAAGGTGATCATCTGGCCCAGAACAGGACTGTGAGGTGGCTGAGAGATGGATTCCTCCGGGTCCACGGCTTGGACAGAGCACCAGGAGATGTCCTTGCACATTCATGCTGCTGACTAATGGTGCTGCAGGAACAAGAAAAAAAAACAAAATGCAGCCACTGGAACCAGAGCTAGCAATATCCCTTCTGCGCCCTCTACTGATGGAGCGTAACATGTGCTCGCTGGAAAGAATCTATGCTTCAGAAATCCAGTCCATTATGTGGAGCAGCTACTGAATAGTGAATCTGGGCTGAGAAGTAATAAAATGATAACTGGCACAGGCCAAAGCAATCAATAAATAGCTTTGCATGCAAAAAATTAAGTCCTTCTCAACAATAAAGAAGAAATCACTACTGAGATACACAACAACTCGGATGAATCTTGAAGTATTATGCTAAATAAAAAAAATCTTAAATGGTTAGATTTTTCCACTTATATGACATTTCCAAAAAGGTAAAAGTGTGACAGAGGTGACTTCTGTGGTTTCAGGGGTTAGACAGAAGTAGGGAGTGACAAATGGACAAACAAAGGGAGAGTATTAAGAAAGTAAACTCATTCATTGTCTTGGTGATTATGCAAATCTATATAAGTGTTAAAATTCATACAGCAGTACACCAAAAGGGCCAGTTTTATTATATGTTAATTGAAAAATAAAAGTTTAAAAAGTCTAGCCCAATCTAATATCAAAACTTTAATCTTTAATGCAGTTGAATTTGTCCCCTCACCCCGGGCGAAGCCCAATCTGCGATTCTACAGATCAGCAATGCGACAGGAGAGCGTGGTCTACTTTGTCTCCTGTCCTGCTTCTTCCTGTCAGTTTCTGTCATTTTAAAAATTGGGTTTAGGGGGAGAAGAGACTAGAGGAGAAGAAGGAGAGATCTTTTAACTCAGATAGAATCTATGAAATTATCTCTTAATGGTGAAATGTCCTTTCCTTTACCTGATGTCACACTTCCAGCTCCTTCTGTTTGAGACATTCTGGCAGGTTGTTTGGACAAGCTCTCTCCCATCTTTTCCACTGTTCCTGGTGCATCTCATGCAGGTGATGCCTCCTCTGGATGACCTGCATCCCCTGCCCCATTCAGTATAATTCACCTGCCTGATGAGGAATCTGATACCCATTTCCCCCACCACTGCACCCACGGTTTCTCCTCTCTCTCCTCTCTTTCCCATTGCCATGGTTCTAGCTAATCTTTCACTGTCAGTGATATCCTGCTGAGGTTCAAGCACCAGTCAGATTGTTGAATCCCAAATGAAAACTATCAAACTTTCCCAAGAGATATATTTTTACTCTTTAATTCTCAATGTCATAGATGCTATGGGAATAATAAATCCTCAGGTCTGTAAACCATCAGTTAGGCGGTGAAACATCTTTGTGTCCCTGGTAGACAAGCCCCCTCTCTCTGAGTTGTTCTCTTAGAGGACTGTCACTGGTGGTAAGGCTGGAGTGCCTCTTATAGAAGTTGCTAAGGGATGTGATTTGACAGCTCGGGGCCCTTAGCAAGTCCCATGAGGGTTTTGTCTAACAACCTCTTTTTTTTATTTATGACTTCTTCCAAAATTTGGTCAACTGGAAAAGCCCCATGTAACATCTTGTTGCATCCACCCCCAGGTAAGTTTCTGTGCCCTCTTAAAACCCATATGCGTAAAGGCAAGTTTCTGACCAGAATTTTTCACATTTAAGTATCACATACTGACTATTTTTAACAATCTAATCTGGCTCATTTCATGTCTAGGGTTTTTTCATAAGCCTCTACAGCAGTAATTGGATTATCGGACAGGTTGAAGTTACTAACATATCTACAGCAAATGGCTTTATTCTTCTCTAGCCATTGCTTCTCCATATGCATTCTCTAGGGTCTCCTTCTCTTCTTCTGATTGGATGCCCTAGGAAGATGTTTACAAATCAACTATTCAACTATTGATGGATGATCATCATGCAATTGTACCTTGAGTCTAATTAGCGCTTACTGCAGAGGTGTAGTAGAGACAATACTATGTGTTCATCAAAATCATTTCACTTTTCTGAACACACAGGCTGGCCACTTTTCTGAGCCTCTTTTGTAGTTGGCTGAGGAAATGTCACAATTTATTTTTCCTAGAAAGTGAGCAAGAATGATATGTGATTTCTGGACCGAGACAATCAAGTGCAGGTATAAAACTTCCATAAACTCCTCCTCTGCCACTGTAACCTTGAGGTCACATACTTGAGATGGCATTGCTGTGTAATAAAGAAGGCCTTCCTGACTAACATAAGACAAGTCTTTTCTGTTCTCCTTACTATCTCAGAGTATTCTGAGGGTTTTGACATCTGAAATTGTCAAGTTTTTTGGAGTTAAAGAAAATCTTATTGAAACAGTTCTTTGATTGGGTGAGTCCTGATTTGGTGAGTCCAGTCTATGTCCTTCTGTCCTATTTTCTCTCTATGCTTCTCACTTTTGCCTTCTTATTCCAGAATATGTGTCTGTGGTAGAGTGGTTCAGTCGACAATTGTTAAATTGAACTGAGTTCTGAAGCTCTACATTATGAACTGCCACCTAAGTGAAGATCCTGATGAAGAAAAATATTCCATCTATCCCAAGACTTGCACAAGAAGTATTTACAATGTATTCCAGCGGGAGCTCTTTCCAATACTTTCCCAAGCCTTTCTTTCTTCCCCCTCTTAAAACTAACTGAATTCCTTTTCTCTTTAGTTGGGTAAGTAGAATAGAAACATTTCTCAATGGAATTAGAATACACTAACATCACAAACTTTAGCATATGTCTCAGTAATATGGGCTCCAGTATGTGTGTGTGTGGATGTGAACTTAATTTGTGTAAAAAGATAGCATACATCTACTCCACATTCTCAGTCTTTACTCTTCTCCTCACCCACACACACATAGTAGTGTATGTGTGTTCATGTGGACACTGAACTCAATGGAAGACAGCTGGCTATCCCAGGAGCACGTGGAGCTCACCCTACTGCTGATTCCCCTGGCTGTTTAGCTTCCTGTTGCTCTTTTTCAGTGTAATGAAACTCCCATCAGAGTTGACAAAGTAGTACCATTTTTGGCACTTCAGTGGTCCTGAGCCTCAGAGCTGATGTCACTATTTCACATAAAACTGCATGCCAATGAGTTCTGTTTAAGGATTTTTTTTTTAAGACAAAATCGCATTCAAGTTGCTTCAATTATCAAAAAAACTACCTCACTGAAGGATACTTTCTCTTATACCTGAGATGAATGTTTGGTAAAAACCCCAGAAAAAGGTCCTGTTTTCCAGCCTATTATCTTCCCACTTCTAGCCTCACAAACTTCTGAAACCACATATATGGTGCTACCTTGGCCTTTCATATTCATTGTTTACCAATTGTCTCTTGTCAATATTCCTTTTCTCTTTAGAAATCTGCTCTCATCTCTCCATCATGGAGGAGAGGAAGAAGTCAACTGCAGAAGCAAAGGAAAACACTCCTCCCAGGCTGTGGGACTTTAGGCCAGTAGATTGTCAGGTGTCTGGAGCCAGCACAGCATCTAGTCTATGCTGAAGAAGTAGAAGTTTTGTCTGGGCCTCAACTTCCCTGAAGGATTGGAGAAGACTAGAGTGGAGATTTGGAGACTAACTTTCTTCTTCTGAGGCACTCTAGTGCATTGGTCAGAGGAATGCTTACTGGCCTCTGTTTCAACTGTCACTAGTCTGGTGAGCTACTGGGAGGTTTCTTCGGCTCTGTGGTAAAGGATTCTGGAATGAGTGGTCAGTTTCGCTGATCTAAGATAGAAGGCTCTTTGGAGAATCTGTCCGGGGCTTCACCAAGAATCCTCCTTTTGCTAAAGGCTGAGTCTTGACTGCTATATCATTATGGGGTATGAAACTTTGTCTTGTCACAAAGCAACAGATCTCAGAAGTTAAGAGCTACCCAAGAAATAGATGAGAGATATTGACAAATAGGCAAACTTTCTATGTTAATAGAATGCTTAAGAAAACTCAGGCTCTGCCAGCTGAGGTGGCAACAAGAATAAGTTCTTCTGTAAGTAACAATGAGTTTCATCAGTGGAAGGCAAGAGCTAGGTTCCTTCTTTGGACTGAATTGATCTCAAAATTCATATATTGAAACATTAACCTTCAATGTGACTATATCTGTAGATAATATCTTTGGGAGGTAATTAAGATTAAGTGAAGTCACAAGGGTGGAGCCCTGATCTGATAGGATTAGGGTCCTCAGAAAAGATACTGGAGATTTCATCCTCTTCCATGTATGTGTGGACAGGAGAAAGACCATATGAGGACACAGTGAAAGGTAGCTATCTACAAACCAAAAAGAGAGGTCTCACCTTAAGCTTAATCAGCCAACATCTTGATCTTGGACTTCCCAGGCTCTAGAACTATGGAAATACAAATTTTCGTTGTGTAAGTGACCTGGCTTATGGTGTTTAGTTATGGCAGCCCAATCTGACTAATACAGTTTTCAAATTCACTTAAGCATTTGGCGCTGAGACTATTTAAAGCTGGCAGAAGCCTTGAAGAGGATGTATTTACCTGGACTGAGTCACCGAAAATGAGAGCTAGTTTACTAGCATGCGTATGGGTTCCCTAAAAATGAACTACAAAAAAAGGGTACAGTTGTGCTTTCTCAACATCCACCCATGTTCTCTTCTGACCCATAGTGTTTGCCCACATCTCACTAGCTTGTATCTGTCATTTCCAGTTAACCAAACTTCCTGAATGCCTACAAGCAAATTTTCTGGGCTTATGAAGCAGCCTGTTACAAAGGCAACACATGTTATCCACTCACTGTAGTGAGAATCAATGTCCCTTGAAATCCAATGTCAGGTCTCCCTAAGGGCATAAGAATTTTGTTGAGGAAACAAAGAAAAGAAAGAGTAATTTCCAGGAGAGGAGAGGGTCAACTGTCCTACTAGGCTGTGCGTTCCCAGGACAAGTGATGGTAGTGGGTGAGGGTGGGAGGTATCAGTTCTTGGAAGAGACAGAGTAGAATATGGAAGTTACAGATGCTAGCTCAGTCACATACATCTGGGCTCAGCTAAACTTGTGACTCGTTTTCTGAAGCTTGATAAATGGTAGTAACATGGGTAGTTAGAATAAGATTATACACTTCATTTTTACCACCTGCCTGGCTTACTTCAGCTACCCAATTGATGGATTTAGGGTGTGTTATAAATAAAAAATTGCTTGCACATGATGGTGAATATAAAGTGACTCTACTTATATGGAGTTTATAATCTCTTTGAAATAAAATTAATCTAACACTCTACTATGTACCAGGCATTTTACTTTTTGTTATAAGTTTTCCACTTAATGCTCCAATTGTCTTTTAGATAAGTATCCCACCATCATTGTCATCATCATCACCATCATCATCATAATCATACCTTTGAGGCTTGAGGTGTTTAAGACATGGCTGAGATCACCCTGTTACAAAATCCCCTTTTCCTTCTGGAAGCTATCACATTAGATTTGTGGGGCCACAACATCAACCACATTCTGGTGTGAAGATATGTTCCATTCCGAGCTCACATTCATGTTCACCCCACCCACTGGCACCTCTATGATGTCTATCCTTTCTTCCTTATATTAGGGAATCCTCCAGAGGTGATTACACCCTTCAGCAGCCCCCTCTATTGCTCTCTGAATAGTAGGAGACTTTGGGAAACAGGAACAGAGCTCAGCTTCTCTGTCCTGAAAGCAAGGTCAAAGCTCTTGACTTCACTCCAGCTCAGGACTCAGGCTTTCAATTTAGGGGTATAATGTGCCAGAACGCGATCCAAAGCCATCCAACTTAATTGCTAGCTATGGGCTTGGAAAACGAATCCTGTTTCTGGACAGCACTGACCAATTCTCTATCACCACTTTCTTCTTCTTCTTTCTAAAAAAAGAATAGAAATTTGAGCCCCCCAAAAGTAACAAGAGCTCAGGGGCCAGCAATAGATACTTGTGTTCCAGAAGTGCTGTACAAATACTTTCTGATAGAGTTAATTGCTGCCATACACTGTGGGAAAGAAGGAGAGAGGTGCTGATTGTTTCGTTTAAAACTGTTCTGGAAGAATTGACTCTAATATATAATGCGTGGGCACAGAAGAATCAGTTTTGCTCTTGTTCTTTTATAAAGCTTTTCTAAGACAAAAGTTGACTTGGGGAAACTGATGATAAAAAGAGAAAGAAACTAAACCTCCAAAACTTTGCTTCTAGCTGTCCACAGTTGAAGCCCTGGGTGATGGCAGATGTTCCTGCTGGGTGCACCACCCTCAGTTAGTCCTATGAGGGTGGGCCGGATATGGTCACTGAAATTATAAGGAACCTGCTGGGGAGAGGACATTGGTCATTTCTTTCTACCACTGAACTCTATGAGTAGATGAGTTTCCAAGAGCAGATGACAAAGATCATAAGACTTTTTGTGACCTGGCATCAAAGAGGGTCAGAGAAGTACAATAATCTGGATAATTAGACCAAAAGCTTCAGATAATTCAGTAGCTTGCTGATGACCTAAGATTCGAGAATAATTCCTTTGATTCTCTACTTTGCAAGTGAAAGCTGTTTTACCCTTCTTCTCTTCACATTGCAAATTTCTTTTTCTATGTACAACTATAGATTGGTAAGTGTCCAGCACCTATGGTGCCCTGGTGCCTCATCAATTGATTTTTCCCCAGGAATTAAATTAATCAGTAACTATCATTTGACTCTTATTACAATTTAAGGCACATCAGGAATAATTTTTTCAATTAAACTGTGAGGATCTAACTAAAAATTTTCTTATTAATTGGCCTGACTCTCCCTAATTTGGGGAAACATGCACAACCCAAAATACATCCTTGAAACATCATATATTTTTTCTTAGGACATCTTTCCATTCCTGTTATCCCCAAGACATACAAAAGCAAATTCTTTATGTTTGTTGAATGAGTGAAAAAAAGATGTTCTCATCACTCCATCTTATCTCCCTTTCCTTAAACAAATTCTTACTTAGTGCTTATTATGTGCCAAGAACTGTTCTAAGCACTTATGACTATTAACTCATTAAATACTCAGAAACTTTTATGTTTATTATTTTTTCTTACATTACAGATAAGTAAACCAAGGCACAGAAAAGTTATGTTTCTTTCCCAAAGTCACACAGTCAGTAAAGAGTGGATCTGAGTTTGAACCAGCTCATCTGGCTCTAGAACGTATGTCCTTAACCACCTCATGGCATTGCTTCCCTAAGAAGTTTTCTCAAAATACAGTCTTTCCAGCAAGACTTCTTAGCATTGTCTTTCTTAATTTTGACCCTTGGGAAGAAATGAGTTTGCTGTGAAACTTTGAAGGAGAAGTTTAATGTTTCCTTGTTGAGGGAGTCAGATTATGGAACAACTGAGGCTGGTGGGCAAAACTTTCATTTCAACATCTATCAGTCAAGTGCAGTCCCTTTGTGCTGCACTGTGCCAGGCTGTGCAAACTTGAAGGTGAGCTTGGCAGCCCCTGCTTTGATGAGCTCACAGGTTAGTATAAGTCCCAAGAGAAACCTTGTTATAGAGTGGAAGGAAGTGAGATGCCCTTGGTCCGAAAGAACCAAAATATATCATTTAGACTAAGGACAGTGATGGGAGGTAGAAGCAGGCTGCTCCAGTCAATGGGAGCTGCATTTACAATTAGGCAGGTTTGAAAAGAGAGGATAAGGCTTTTCCCAAGAGCCCTAATTAGTTTTGGATAAGTGGAGCTGGAGGTGTAATCGGGGTTAGAAATTGCAGGCCACTAGTGCCACTAGTGTCATGCTAAGGAATGGACTGATCTAGAGGCAGATTTTTACCAGACCTAGTTTACATACCGCTGTAACCCTCAGGATTTGCTTGGCTCCATCTGCATGAGCCATGACCGCTTGCTCTGGTTGCCATAACCTTGCTTGTTCAACTAGTCCTACATCAGATTGGTCTTCTTGGGCAGAAGCCCTCGAGCCATGTCATGAGTAGCTATTATTAGAATACTAGCTTCTCGCCCAGTAGATGGCTGTAAATTTAGGAAGCTGGAATGCTCAGGACTTCTCTATGTGCTTTGAGGTCAGCTTTCACAACTGGTGATGAGCCACTGCATGCTGTTTCATGCTCAGACCTATTGCTCATTCTCTAGTTCTGGCCCTGTGGACTGTGGTGTAGAAGGAGGGGTTTCCAAATTGAAGTCATCAGTTTCCCCTCTTTTTCTTTTCTTTTCTTTCTTTCTTCCTTTTCTTTCTTTCTTTCTTTCTTTCTTTCTTTCTTTCTTTCTTTCTTTCTTTCTTTCTTTCTTTCTTTCTTTCTTTCTTTCTTTCTTTCTTCCTTCCTTCCTTCCTTCCTTCCTTCCTTCCTTCCTTCCTTCCTTCCTTCCTTCCTTCCTTCCTTCCTTCCTTCTCTCTCTCTCTCTCTTCCTTTCTTTCTTTTTATTATTCTATGATAATTGCAGCTCCAGTGTTATCAAGGGCTCTTGCAGGCTCAAGCTCTCCATTTTTCTCAGCTTGGCTGGACTCAAGGAGACTGTGGCTTCCTCTACTTCCAGGCCAACATGAAGCCTTACAATGCAAGGTGTAAGATTTAGCTTTCAGTAGATACCCGGTTACTGTATAAGGGAGTTGGTGTTCTGAGGGGCAAGTGTAGACTAATAACAAATAGATGAGAAGGACTCTCTACTTTTTTTCCCCATTTTTCATAAATTTTGTAAAGTGTGGCGATTCCATGTAGCTTTCTGGAAGATATCCCATGGACCAAGCAATCAATTTGTGAAGTTATCGCTGAGTCATAACAAATTATCCCCCTTTTCTGACTCACACCCTAGTCTTTCAAACAGCTTTATTCAGGTATAATACTATATGATTCACCCATTTAAATACTATATGATTCATCCTCTTAAAGTGTACAATTCAAAAGTTTTTAATATATTCATTGAATCATGCAGCCATAACCATGAATTTAGAATATTTTATCAACCCAAAGAAAACCTTATGACCAGGAATAGTCACTCTCCATCCCTCTCCCTCCTTTCCCCTCTCACCAGGGACCTATGCAACAACTAGTCTACTTTCTGTTTCTACAGATTTGTTATTTCAGACATGTCACATAAATATAGTCTTATAATAGGTGGTCTTTTGTGACTGGCTTCTTTCACTTAACATAACTTAGCATAATGTTTTCAAGTTTATCCATGTTGTAGCATATATCAGCATATCATTTCATTGGATGGCTATTCAACATTTTATTTATCTATTCAACAACTGACGGGCACTTGGGTTGTTTCCACTTTTTGGCTGTTACAAACAATGCTGCTAAAAAATTCATGTACAAGTTTTTGAGGCAGGAGTGGAATTGATGGCTCATGTAGTTTTTCTGTTTAATATTTTGAGAAACAGCCAAATCGTATCATTTTAGCTTTCCACTAGCATTTTAGCTTTCCACTAGACATTATAGTGTCGCACTACATTCTTGCCGTTATTGGCAGGATTGGTTATTATCTATTTGTTCATTTGTTTGTTTTGTTTGCTTTTTAGCATTCCAGTAAGTATGAAGTGATATCTCATTATGTTTTTAATTTGCATCTCCCCAATGACTAATAATGTTGAGCCTTTTTTTCATGTGCTTATTGACCATTTGTACACTTTTTTGAAACATGTCTTTTCAGGTTCTTTGCCCATTTTTTAATTGGGTTACCTTTTTTATTATTGAGTTGTAAGAGATCTTTATGTATCCAGGATATATGTTCCTTATTGGATATTTGATTTACAATTGCTTTTCCATTTGGTGGGTTTTTGTTGTTGTTGTTGTTTGTTTGTTTGTTTTTAGTATAGTTTGGAGAAAAAATTTTCTATTTTGATGAAGTCCAACTTGTCTTATTTTCTTTTCTTAGTTGTGGTTTTGGTGTGTATAAAAGAAGGCTTTGTTTCATCTGTAAATGAACTCTTAATTCTATTGTCTTACTAAGAAGTTTCATCTAGACATTGCCCCCCCCTTAACTATTCCTACCTCAGTTTCCCAATATCTTTGCTTAGTTTGTTGAGGGAGAATTATCTACACTCACTCACGTCAACAAAGAAAAAAATACAAATCATCCTGCAGTTTGATATGAAAGAAGTGTTGAGATAGTGAAAATGAACAGTAATTCTCATTTTTTATGAAATGCTATCCATCATTGCAATAGAGTTCTTATTTCTCATATAGAATTAGAAATGTAATTAAAATAATAAAAAATTACATTCATTAAGTGCAAAATAGTATGCCTGCTCTATGTCATTTATACTCCTAACCACTGGATGAGGTAGCTATTATTATCCTTCCTCTTTTTATATAAAGACACTTTGAAAGGTAATTGGCCAAGGTCACTGGGCCAGATGTAGAACCAGGAGCAGATCCATAGACTCCATCTTAAAATTCTTTCAAGAATACTGTTGTATTGCTTCTTTTGAACAAATAGATCTTAATAACAAAATTCTTAAAATGGAAAATTTAGATGTACAATGTACCATGGAGATTTTTGAAACTGGGTTTTTAGATGTATTTCACGGAGCTTGTTCTTCTAATAAATTGTGTCTTTCAATACTGCACAAAGTTTATGGAGAACTGGGATTTCATTCTTTCCTTGATTTATTGCTCACAGAGTCCGTAATGTGTTCTGCATCCTCCCAACCCCTTCCTCATTGATAGACACTAGAGGATATAGTATGCCAGTCCTGGTTTACACCTATGGCCTGGCATTTTTGATAGCTTTTCTTAACTCTCAAAAGTGCCCTGGTTGACAATATCATGGTGGCTTTGAGGGTTTATCATTGAGCATGCCAAAGTGTCCTATCACAGTTGCCCACTAGGTGTCAGCAATGGAACCCACAGAGAACACTGAGGAGGAAGCATTTCATTACAAAAGTCATATCAGAGCAAATAATTAAGTGCAAGAGCTACCTGCAGCCTTGGCTATGCAAAACAAGGGCGAGAGCAGGTGCAGGACAAGTCGCTCCTTTCTGGGCTCTGGTGCAGAGGGAAGGCTTTCCTTTCTGGTTAAAGGGACTTTAATGATACACGGATGGTGTCTTTTTTCATTTCTACTCACAAGATTAAGCCAGTGTGCAATGAAGTGAGGAAACAGCTTTGAATGAAGAGATATTCTTTCCCTTCCAAACTGCTTTTCAAGCTGTGATCGGATACAGGTCCCACAGGTAACTCCGTGGGCTTCAACAAGTTTACTGAATGGTTTTGTTTGAGCTGGAAGCTGAGTTGCCCGAACACAAATCTTTTAAAGAAGATTTGAAAACGTTGACACTCGGAACTCAGTGACACACTCAGACTCTACTTGGAATGACCCACGGATGGTACGTATGTTATTTTTGACCAGGTGGATGCCACAGCTCTCCAAAAACCTTCCTCACTTCAGAGGTATAGCACACAACGACACACAGGGTAGGAGAAGCCCACGCCATGGGTTCTCAGGTGCCTTTTTGTTCTTGGAATTGGTGGCTCTTGCTAGCGGCCCTGAAGTGTTCTGAAGCTACTTCTGATTTGAATGAATCCACAAATGCCATTGCTCACCATGAACGTAATGTCCGATTTGCTGTTGCCAGCTCAGAGCCAGATGAGAAAATATCTGTTTTTGCACTGGATTATGACTACGTGCAAATTCCTTATGAGGTCACCCTCTGGATACTTCTAGCATCCCTTGCAAAAATAGGTAAGTCTTCAAGCACCTGTTTGGGGAGTTTTCCAGGTGAGGTATTATATGTGAATATGAGGAGCTAAGTGGGTTGTAACTGTTACGGCCCATGAAAAATTCTGCTCCCTGAACTCAAAGTAAAGTCATAACTGCTTTTTATAAAGCCTTTTAATGCTTTGGAATTATGCTTTGAAATTTAAGAGCATACCTTTGGTTCCTGGGTTGTTTTGATTTCTTTTCATTTTAGGATGACAGCCATGTGACATTATTTGGCATGCAAAAATCTCAAGGTGTATTCTTTAAAAAAAAATACCATAAAGTAAAGCACATAGACTTTGGAATGATGCCCACTTGATATTTCAGAAACCACATAATAATCCTGTAAAACATTCTTCCTTCATTCTTGGCCATGTAACCAGGGGCTTCATCAATGGCTCCCATTGTTGATGCTTTTTTTTTTAGATGAGGCAACCCTTGGTTGACCTCCCAGGTTGTAAGGACCTTGTCAGCTTATAATCTCTTGTTTTTTGTTTTTGATTTCTTAATTAAAAAAAAATTTTTTGACACCTACAGCACCTGGTCTTGCTTGGTGGTCTCCCATCCAAGTACTAACCAGCCTGACCCTGCTTAGCTTCTGAGATCTGAGGATATCGGGCTTGTTCAGGGTGGCATGGCTGTAAACTTTATTGTTGATTCTTTCCAAGTGGTGTGTGCTCTCTTCAAATTGACAGAAAGCAAGGAGCGCTACAATCACAGGTGACTCTTATATCACCCAGCAATGAGATGTTGGGGCATATGAGATGATATCTCTCAGTAAAATACTAATTTACACCTGGGTCAAATGAAGCCAGTGGGGCACTTCTGGTTTCTTTTGTGAAATAAAATGAATTCAAGTGAATAAATTAAATTTTAAGTAAGGTTCTTTGTACCAATAACCAACCTGATGGTTTACACTCTGTGACCATTTAATCCCTAACTCCGCCCCTTGTCTCCTTAAAACCAGTTTATTCCAAAGTGGAAAACTGATCCAATTGTCTCTATTTTTAAGTATGACAACATTTGTTACTTGAGTAGATAAACTGCTTTATTAGAATCTATAAAACATTGTGATGCTCATTTAATTTTTTCCTCTAGATGGGTGTGAAATATGGGTTGAACCACGAGATCTAGTAGTTAACCCCTTGGCATCAGAACTGTGGTCTTTGCATCTAACTACCCATGTGCCAGGGATACTGCTCTTTAATTATTAATTATATTTGACATTCATTGAGGGGATCTACCTGGCTGGAGCAAGTTTTGAATCAGGAAGAGTATTAGGAGAAGAGTTGGGAGATGACTTTGATCCAAATAATGGAGGGCCTTGAGTATAGGATGAGTATAGGTCTTCTCCCCTAGGCCATGCATGGGGAGCCATTGAATGTCTCCTTAAGAATTTTCAGGTTCAGCCATCCAAAGAATATGTGGGTTTCCTTGACCATAGCTTTGAACTTCTCCATTCACTGTAGAAGGCAGGCGAATACAGCAGAGCATCATTAGTGTCAAGAGACACTGTCCCAAACCACATGCCTACAAGGCCTCCTTCTAGAGTCCTGCTCTTTTCATTTCCTTATGACAACTCTACCCCCAATACACACCCCCCTTCTTCTTCATCTCATCTTGCCAGTGCTTATTTTAGCCACAGGAAACTTTTTAAAATATAAAAGAGAAGCCCATTGAGTAAATTCCTTAGTGTCTCCCCAGTTTGGTCCTGCTTCAAGGAATTGAGTTTCCTGAAATGGAGCCAACGTTCACCTGCTTTAAGCCAAACTGTACGAACATGGCAGCAGCAGGAAGAGGCTTCATGCCTCTTCCTTGACTGCAGGGCGCAGTCAAGGAAATGCTACTTGCATTTCATATTTCACAACTCTTCTCTCCTTCTGTGGTGGACAAGGGAGTCAGTCACTTTGAGATTTTATGGTTCCAGTGCCTGAAACTTAAAGCGCCTCAATAAGATAACAAAGTTCCACCTAATGGTTAAAGCCAGTGCTTGCATTCCATTCCGCCAAGTGATTCAAGAAACATCCTTCTATAATGTTCCAAGAAGTGGAACTAAAGTAAAAGATAAACAAGAAAGTCTCTAGTGACTTTGTATTACCTTTGCTGTATAATATTGTTCTTTTATAACATGCGTAGTTGGTGTTTTAAAAAAGACTGGGGAAAATGGTTTTTCTGTCAGAATGCCTACAAGGCAGTGCCAGATTCATCTGTCTTCCCCGTTAAACTAAGTTCCCTGAGGCTGGGGACTGGGGTCATTTCCACAAACTGCATGAGTGCTCAATAAATGTGGCTTGATAGAATGACTGAATAAAAGAATAAATAATAATAATGACTATTAATTATATTTAATTCAAGTTTTATAACATAGAATTTTAAAAATCTATATGGACCCTTAAGTGTTAAAATTTTATCTTTTTTTTTTCCCCAGGTGAATGAGCCACTGTATATAAAAGTACAAGCCCAGTACTTAGCACATAATATATATTTAATAAACATGGCCTTCCTTTCATGTATAATATAAAAGTTATCTGAACTCTTTAAAACTAGAGACTATAAAATTGTATTTGGTTAAGTATAACCCAGCTGATAACCTACTTAAGTTATTTTCTTTTTTAAAAGTATATTGAATTACAATAACATGAAAACCAAGACCATTTAAAACAGCAGTTCTATGAACAATAGTGTCCTTACAATACTATAAACTTACAGACACACTGCATCTGGCCACATCCAATACTTCTAAGTAACAATCTAGGTTTATTGCTAATATAAAACTAAGATAAAATATATACTTTCTGCATTGAGATGTTTACTGATACAGAATGCAAGCTTCTTTTCCATAAAAACATCTTTATTTGTATCAAAAAAAGGTCTTAGAAAAAATTTCACAGATAAACAAACTGAAACTTAGACAAACTGACTGGTTAGTCAGTGGCAGATTTAGTTCCTGATTCCCAGACCAATTTCACCCATTACTATAAAGAGAAATGGCGGGGGTAGAGCGGGGAGTGGTTGGGGAAGGGCTGTCTCTAGCATTGTTTGGAAAAGAAAACTTAAGATCCACATAAGATCACTTGGATATTCTCACTGTCCATGCAGCTGCCTGAAAGGTGTTAAACCCCAGCAGTGAAGTGATAATATTGATGCAGGACAAGGGAAATTTTCCCAATTTAGGGGGAGGGGGCGGACAGAGTAGAGACCAAAACCTGTACTGGGAGAAGAGGATTCTTTGGCTGAAAGTGTAGAAAGAATTCAACACACATGCCAAAGTTAGAGTCAAGAAGAAAATTTATTAGAAAAGCAGCAACATCCCACAGACAGAGCATGGTCTCCTCTCAGAAGCAGAGAGGGACAGTGAAAGAGACAGTGAGAGAGATAGTGAGAGAGATAGTGGCACTGAGAGGGACCTTGAGTGTTCGAGGAATTCAATTTATATGTCATTCTTCAGTTTCTGTCAGTTATAGTTTAATAAACTTATTAACTCATTTCCTTTGATGTGGACATACAGTGAGAAGGGGAAGAATATGTAGGTGTGAAAAGATAAAAATAAGTAAAGTGAAAGGCCTGCTGGCATTTCCCAGCCTTTAATCCATAGGTTCCGCAATGGTTTCAGCCATAGGGAAAAACTGTTGGTTCATGTTTCCCCTCCACAAGTGTGGGGAATGGGTTTTTAGCAATCCCAGTTGAAAAATTCCTTTGTTCTGCAGGTGTCCTGCTGGCCTGGCTTCAGGGCTGATCAGCATATTGCAGTCTCTAATTGTGGCTTGATTAACATTTTAATTCTCTTGTCTCTTCCCTATATTAATATTATCTGTATAGAAAGCCATTTTTACTTGACCACTTTTTAGAGATAATTTGACACCCTTTGTGTAATTTAATCCTTCGACAAATCACGCAAGAGTTCTTCAAACTAACAATGTCCATTTAAGCTTCATACGTTCCTAGTTCAAAATGAGTAGCAGTTATGAAGGAGCATTCCTGTCTCTCTTCTTTCTCTCTTAGAGTGCTCTCCCCCTAAAATGTCTTCCATTTTGTTGTCCAATTATGTAAGTCCTAATCATTCTCCAACAACCTGTTTAACTTCTGTTCCCTTGTAAAATCTTCTTTAATGAACATTTAACCTGTTCATTCATTCATTTATACACTTAGAGATTATTTTAGGAAACAGACCAGCAGTTATGTCGTAGACACCTTCCTAAGTGCTCAGAGAGATGTCTGTCATTCTACCTGCATTTGAGGAGTTTAAGAATTTAGTAGGGGAGATAAGTCATGCACAAAAAATGGTAGAAAGGGATGATTATTGTTAGACAGGTACAGTTATAATAATTCACAAGAAGACATGTTATTTCTTTTAGAAGAGAAGAGGAAAAGCTTAACCTCAAAGATTGAACAGGACTAATGAGTTGAAAAGGACAATCCAGGCAGTGACAACAGTATATGAAGACAAGAAAGGTGGCCTGGCAGGTGAAAAGGCACGTGGGTGGCTATGATATAGGATGTATAAAGATAGAACAGGTGTGAGGGATATTTACTTGGAGAGAGACCCTGGTGACCTGCTGTGCTCAATCTCTTATCATATTTGCTGGTATATTCATTATGTGCTTCATTGTATATTTATTTACATGTTATATTGTTTTCATCTTCTTATTTTTTAATGTCTTTTTTCTAAAATGTCAGTAGTTGGACTGGTAGAAAGCATGCTTGGTCCACCTTTTCACTGTCCTTCTTCCCCACATGTTAGTCCTGGCCCAGGGGGTGCTTCACCAATGTCCCCAGTTTGAAATCCTTGAGATACTTTGCATACCTTCAGAGTTGTAGGTGGGGAATAAAACAATCCAGTTCACGCAGTGTGGAAAGTCATCTGGCTGTAGGATGTAGAATGAACTGCTAAGTACTTGGACTTGGGCAAAGCCCCATTAACACCTCCAGTTTCTGCTGCAGAGGGGTGCTGAGGCTCAGATGGGCGCTAAGGCCAGATGGGCCAGCCAATTTGTCCAAAGTTCCGTGTGCTTGGCTTTACAAGGCCTCCTGTGGAGCATCTTCAGGACTCTCAGCGGCCAGACCCTGTTATTTGCACACATGTAAATGCGGTTCTCTGCTCTTCCCCAGGCTTCCGCCTTTACCACCGACTGCCGGGCCTCGTGCCGGAGAGCTGCCTCCTCATTATTGTTGGGGCTCTGGTGGGCGCCATCATTTTTGGCACTGATCACAAAACGCCTCCAGTCATGGATTCGAGCATCTACTTCCTGTATCTCCTTCCACCCATTGTCCTGGAGGGTGGTTACTTCATGCCTACCCGGCCTTTCTTTGAGAACATTGGCTCCATCCTTTGGTGGGCAGGCTTGGGAGCCCTGACCAACGCTTTCGGCATTGGCCTCTCCCTCTACCTCATCTGCCAGATCGAGGCTTTTGGCCTCAGAGATGTTACCCTGCTTCAGAATCTGGTGTTCGGCAGCATGATCTCCGCGGTGGACCCGGTGGCTGTGCTGGCTGTGTTCGAGGAGGCACGTGTGAATGAGCAGCTGTATATGATGATCTTCGGGGAGGCCTTGCTCAATGACGGCATTACCGTGGTGAGGTGTCAATTACATATCCCCAAGGAGCCCAGGGGTCCAGGTGGGGCTGGAGACAGGTGTCTGTCCTCAGGGCTAACGGAGAAGGCTGAGCAGGACTAGGGCACAGCAGGATAGAGATTGGTTTCTGTTTATGCAATGTGGTCGGAGTTTAGGTGATTTCTCTTAGGATCTGTATTCTGTACAGCAGCGGTCCCCAACCTTTGACACCAGGGACTGGAGCTCCTGTGAGCATCTAGTGGCTAAGGGTCTGAGATGGTGCTGAAGCATTGACACTAGCGCTGGGGAGCGGCTGCAAATACAGATGAAGCTTCATTTGCACATTGGCTGTTTACCTCCTGCTGTGCACCCCTGTGCAGCCTGGTCTGGGGCCTGGGAACTCCAGCTGTACATAATTGCTCACCTACATTGCTTGTAGTTCAAGAGCCAACTAACTCCCTTAAAGAGTGAAAAAAGAGAGAACAATTTATTCTCTAGTTAAATTTAGTTTTTCACTTGGCAAGCAGAAACTGTTAAATTCTCTTCTGAGTTTGCACACTGAGACAAGCAATAGCTTATGAGTTTATTTTCTCTCATTCATGGGGTCTCACTTTCATTCCCTTTGTATGGTTTAAATTTTTTTAACATGCTGCATTAAATGATAAAGTTCAATAAAAGAGGTAGGGAGAGAGATGATAGGATTTGCAAAAAATATGTCAATTTGTACATTAGTCTCAATTGCATGACTCACATGGAAAATATGAAAGAGGTATTTTTGTTTAGGAATCTTTCTGGAGAGAAGTCAAGGACTTACAGGCTAAATCAAGCATTAAGGCCCAGAAATATCTTTGGCTGATGGTCTTAGAATATTCTGGACTAGCCATTCCATTGCTCAGTCTTGTTACATTATTACGAACCTTCACCACTTGTTAATGTATGAGATTTTATATGTATTTTGATGTACTTTTCTTAATTTCAAATTTATATCACACTGCATAAGTGATACTGGAATGCATTTGGAATGCAAAAGAATCAAAGAGTGAAAAATTATACAGCATAAAAACACAAAAGCCTACATTTGCCCCTCCCCTCATCCTCTGCAAGAGGCAACCCCTGAGATGAATCTAGCACTCTCCTCGCCTGTTTTTGTTACATGCACACATATATGGATGTTGATGTAGATATATGTTATCTTACATAAATTGGGTGAGATTATATTATTTGTATTGTTTACTTTTACCAAGTCTTAGAATTCTTTCTAGGTCTTTTCAATTGTTACACAATATTTCATAGATTAAATTTACTATAATTTATTTAACCATTTTCTGATAGATGAATATTCCGGTTGTTGCCAACTTTTCATTTAAAAACGTCACAACAAGTATTCTTGTCTCTGTAGGCATCTTTTTGCCTTTGTATTTTTATAAGATATATTCTAGGAAGTGAAATTTCTGTGTTCCAAAGTAGGTACATTTAAAAATTTGAAAGATTCTTGTTTTAATCACCTCTTCTTCATCAACTGATGAGGGTGGGATTCCCACTCCAGGGTTAGGGAGTGACACGGGACACCAGGCAGATGAGATTAGTAATAGTTTGTACGTCATAGCCTGGTGGAGCAGAGGAGGAGGGAGAGGGGGAGATAATGCAATTGACTTGCTTGAATAAGTCCATGGACTGGCAGGGGACTGACACCCACTACTCAGGGATAAGCAGGTTAGGGGACCTTATCCATGGGATCAGATTGGAGAGGAAACTTGCAGTTGCGCCATTCAAGATCCTCCAAATTTTACCAAATGTCAAGGTAACACAGAATATTGGACCTTAATTTTAGTCTTTACACCACAGCTGCCTGGATTTGCTGGAAAGTCTCTGTGCTTACATTTCCATAGACAGTGTATTGAGTGTATATTTCCTTGGATCCTGTCAATAAGGACATGTTTTCTTAATGTTTTCCAATTTAATGAGCAAAAAAGGATTACTCATGTTTGTTCTCATTTGCATGACGATATTAAACATCTTTTTAATGATTGTGGATTCTTAATGTCTCTCATGCTGTAAATTGGAAATGCATATCTTTTAGCATTTCCAGACTTAAAAACAATACAGAACACCCAGTTAAATTGGAATATCATATAAACTACAAATAATTTTTTGTAAATATGTCCCAATTATTTTAGGCAAATATTGTATCTTGACAACTTTTCTTGAGGTTGTCTTGTTTATTTTCAATTGATTTGAAGAAACTCATTAAATCATTCAAATTTGAAACTTCTAAATATTGCATAAAAATAAAATATTTTCTCCTATTCTGTCACTTAAATTTCTTATATTATGATATCTATCATTCTATATAAATTTTAAATTTTTATAAAATCAAACCTAACTAAAACACTTCTTTTGCCTCTGGGTTTTATAATTTGCTTTTGAATATTTTGCCTAGCCAAAAGACATGCAAATGTCGTGTTTTAAAAGTGTTCCTCCTTTAGGATTAATTATTTACTTATAATTTAAATAATTCATCTGGCACACAATATTTTAGCTATACAAAAATGCATTGTATAGAGGGGGGAAAAGCTCTTGAAAAGAAATCCAAGATATTTGAGATGGGTTCACCAGGTGAAAGAGGCTCACACCTGAAGTCAGAAGTTAATTTATTTATTCATAATGAGAATCTCTAGCTGTTGAATGAGATAGTCACCAGGCTTGCACATACTTTTGATCTCGGCATGTGTCACAAAAAGCCAAGTTGTCAGAAAGTTTCCCGGAAAGCCTGGACCCCTGACTGCCATAGAATTTAGATGTTTATAGTTTCTGAGAGTGTGGTCCTCAAGACATGTACTTCAAAAGCACCTTGGAGGGCTTGATGAGTATTCAGCTGTCCTAAAACGATCCAGACCTACTGGTCTAGACCCTGTGGGAAGGAAGCTTGTGAATCTATGTTTCTAACAAGCTCCTCAGATAACTGCTCTCGTTTGAAAACTACCGGTTTATTGCCTTTAGGTTGAGAGAAGCCGATGTATCTTGACCTAAAGTGATGATACACCTAGAACAAAGACCGCACACCTGGCCTCAGAATGGGCTAGATTAGTCTCTGAGGTCTCCTTCCTCCAACCCACTCTTTCTTCAGATGTTTTCATTGTTACAACAGAGTGAGTGTTCTTAGCTGATAACCTATTCTATTTTCTAAGGTGGCCCTGTTTCCTAAGGTGGCCATAATGCATTCATTTCAGTTTATCTCCAAGACATAATGCTATCTCACTTATAACTGAATTCTTTGGGGGTATTTGTTTACTGTGACCCCCATTACTGGCAATGCCATTACAAGTGCTTATCTGTGATAACATCATGCCATCTGTTGGTGGCTCATGCTGAGGTAATTATTCAACTTTTCCTTCATAAATTATTAGAGAATTCTAGAAGTAACTTTGTAAATAAATACCAACTCATTCATTTTCACAAAATGCACTCTTTCTTCATCAGGAAGTCTATGATACAATCTCTAAAACCTCTTGCCAAGAAATAGTTTTTAGTAATTACTAATGAAAGCATTTGACTCTGCTGCCTCTTTGGTGTTGCCTTGAACTTGGGAATCTGACCTCACCCTGGATTTTTGTCTCTATTTTACATCTATAGCCAATCGCAGCTCAGCTTCTGGTTGGGGTTTCTTTGCTAGCAACATTTGTTTGACTTTCCCAAAGTTTAATTGCTTTCACTTGGACATTTTTTTAAATGATAATTTAAAAATAAAATTATAATTTTCAAGTGACCTGAGGATTCTCTGAGGGCACTGCCCTGACCTGTAGTGGGCAGAGCTACTGTTGTGTTGACTCTCAGGGGTTTGCCCACACCTCACTCTTGGGTCACTCTGTGGTCACCCACAGCACAGTGAGTATTAAGTGTATGCTGGGGCGCTTCTGTGTCCCTTCGTGAAACCAAAGAAGCCCCAGGGCTAGATTTAGAAAGCAGTTTGAAAGCAACTGGTATTTAATGCAGTCCAGTCGTATTTTGAGCTAAGGGCCTTGAACCCACCCTTTCATTGAGGAAGGAGCCTTCTCAAGGGCAGCTGTTACAAGCATGCTGTTTCAGCAGAAAGTCTGAGTCATCTAGAAAGTGACCTGTGATTTGTGGGTTACATGTGACAACTCTACAAACCTTTATCCACTAAAGAATTGCCTTCTCACTGAGAGAAGAAGCTGCTCCAGAACTGTAATAATATAGATGAATCTGATTCTTGCGGTCTCTTGTCCCACTTATTTCTCCTCTTTCTGAAAACTTTAAGTTATGACTGTTATCACCAGAATACACTCTTAATGGTGGGCAAAAGGAAAAGAGTCAAAACCCAAATCACTTTAAAATAATAAGTGGTATCCCCAGTTGAAGCTCATGGCAAAAATCATAGCAGGAAGAGAGGAGCCGCTGCTATATCCCAGCACTACATGAGGTCGCCTTTACACTTATGATTTCATTGAATTCTGACATTGTACTATGAGGAATAATTTATACCCCTATTTCCCAGATGAAGAAAATAAGGCAAAGGAAGTTAAAATGAATATGAGGACATACTGCTTGGCCAATGACAGACTGAACAAAGGTACTGAGGTCTGTCTCATTCCAGTCTCTTTCCTTTTATTCATACCATTTGAATTTTTAATTTATGGAGCTAAGTGGGACGGCAGACATCCCATGCGTTGCAGACGGGGACACTGGGCTCATGTCGAGTTAGCAGTGAAGCCAGGGTTCTTTCTCCAGATCAGAATTGGCTGGGTCAGCCAACTCCGATGTGTGGCTCCAGGAAATAGTTTGACCATCTCTGTGTCTCATTTCTGAAAATGAGTGCCCAGTATGTAGTGAGTGCTCAATTTTTGCTGGCTTTTATCTTTTTATTACATCAGTTCTTGGACACGGCATGGTGGTTGGCTTGGTCTTACTAGGCAGTTGGTTTTAAATATGGAACTACCTCATTTAATATGGGCATATTATATTCCTCCTTGCTTTATCTGGATGAGTTTGCTGAATAAGCAGCAAGACAATGACAGAAAATTTTCTGTAACCTCTCATCTTTCCCTGTCTCTCCCTCCCCCAACTCATCTAAAAGGTCCAAAAGTCCAGAACAGGCCAGGACTGGGATCTGACCAGGCAGCCTGGCTCTAGGGCCTGTCTGCTCCTAACCACTACTCCATACTGTCTCTTCCCCTCTCCTCTCTGCTTCCCACCTTCTTGTCCCCTGGTTTTCTCTCCTCCCCCTGGGTGATATCATCATTTGATATCTTGCTTCTGCTATAGTCCATCCTTGAGGAATAGAGTGAATAAGAGTTATAGAAAGGTGCAAACTAAAATTTCAGACCTAGGGACAATCACATTGACAGGCACTGTATGTACTTGTCCTATTTGAGCCTCCAAATGACCAAAGGTGGCTGGAATTCTTGTCCTCATTTTGTAAAGGGAAAGCATGCAGTAGTTAAAAGCAGAGAGCCTCTAGACATCTCTACTCTGGCCTTTCTTGGTCCTTTAAGCCTCTTAGGTGAGTTACAAGATCTCCATGTGCTGTAGTTTCCTCACTGTTGTTTTTATCGTAAAGACCCAGACTATAGGAGAAGTAACTTATTTATTGAATCTAATTTATTCTATGGAACTCAGTATCCAAAAGATATACTGAAAAGTTATCCTCTCCCTGCTTTTCCTCAGCCAGCAATTGATAGCAATAGTTTCTTAGCAGAGAACCCTGCACCTTTTATTCAGTTTGCTTCTTGGTGTTGCATTCTTGTTGCTGGCTTCAGATTTCAAATTTCCTGACTGCTTTGCCCTCTATTCGTATCACGTTCTTATTCCATTATCAGCCTAACTTTGCTACCCAGCTGCTTGTTGAACCTCATGCTTTCTCTCCTATCAGCTGCTGCCCATCAACAGAGGACCCAGCACGTGGCACTGAGCATTGTAGTAATGTGACACAGGAATGAATGCTGTATAAAGAGTGAATAAATGAATGAGAGATTAAGTATCAGGAAGTAAGAGAGGTTATACAGACTATGCTTGCTCGGGGGCTGGCCTGCAGCTCTAGTCATCAACTCTGACCATGGTCTTCTCTCCCCAAATCTTAAGAGTGACACTGTGTTTGCATTTGGATTTATCAGAGAACCTGTGAGCAAAGTGAAATGTTTCCCCTCTGAAAAAATGCCACCACTGAGCTTCAGAACTGCTCTGAGATAGAGGTGGGATGAAAGCAGTGCCGGGTGGAGGGGAGGGGACAGAAGAGTACAGTGTTCCTCCCTCTTATGGCTTTGTGGAGCACGTGTCCACACTGGCACTGTCTTGCGCTCTGAGAACATGAAGATGAACTCTGTGCATCTGACATATAAGTGATCATTCAAAGGTGGTAGGACTGTCACAGACCCTTCTGGCTGAGGACAAGCTGATGAGTTCAGAAACAGCTGTCAGAGGAAGCTGCCTTTGATGTGAGAAAGATAAAATAAGTTTATATGAGGGAGAATTTTCCTTCAGCATTTTCTCTGGTTTATATTTTCCTGCCTCAAGGGAGTGCTAGACCCTGTACCCTCCCATTCAGGAGGCAGAAAGTTGTGGCCAAGGGCATAGTGGCCGTATGCCTCAATTCAAGTCCTGGCTCCAATATTTGCAAGCTGTGTGATGTTAGGGGAATTACTTAACCCCTCTGGGCCTCGGTTTCTTCTCTGTAAAATGGGGATTTGGTTGTGTGAGAGGTAAAGTGAGTATTTCCATATAAACATTTAAAATAGCACCTGGCACAGAGTGAGCACAAAATTTTTTATGTTAATAAAAATTTTTTTATTTATAGTTGATATTCAATATTATATTGGTTATATTAGTTTCAGGTGTCCATTTTTATACCTTACAATGTGGTCACCTCACTAATTCTGGTAATCACCTGTCACTGTGCAAACTTATCACAATATGGTGTTTACTGTTATTAATCAAAATCTAACCTTAACTGAAGTGCACCTATATGAGTGCTTCTGAGCCCCAGAGCACCCCTTACATGCTAAGAGATGTCACATCCTCTTGTCTCTCTGTCTGGACTTCTCAGCCTCAGCGCTTCCTAGAGAAGGACTGTGTACTGACTTGAACAGACACTTGAGGCGGGGAGTGGTAGGCAGCTTTTTCTTGTCCTCTTCTTCTTTTTACTTTCATTTTATCAGGTTCCTAGACTAGGAGGTAAGAGGCTCTAACACCTGTGGAAGCAGACAGTTTCTTCTGGCCAAGAATGTAGTGGACTCTCAGGTAGAAGGGGGACTTGGTCCTACAAGCTGTATGATCTTGAGCAAGTGACTCAATCTTTCTGAGCCTTAGTTTCTCATGTGTATAATTAGAATGAGTAATCTGACTGCTAGGGGTGGTTTTGAGGGGATGTAAAGACACAGAAGCCTGGCTCATAGTAGGTTGCCCTCCCCTTATTCAAGAGGAGGCTCTACACAAGAAGGCCATTCAATTGGTGTCTGTTGGCAAAGATATGGGGACAAGGCCTAAACCCCAGAGAAATGGCCATGTGGCCTTTCTTCTTTGGCCTTTGGAGCCTGGGAAGTGAACTTTGCCCCCAGCAGGGGCCGGGCAAGTGCCCTGAGCTCTGAGGCATCTCCCCTAGGCTGTTTCTGATCCACCATGGCGGGGGGTGAGCGGGTAGGTGTCTGGTGCCCACCCAGCCCAGGACCCAGACATTTTCCTTCAGATGTGTTCTCTCTACCAAACCATTTGGAGTTTTTTCTGATGAGCTTCCCCTGAGCACACAGCTGCTGCTGATAGAGCAATATGGTGCTGGCTATGGGAGTCTGTGGGGTATGTGTGTGTGTGTGTGTGTGTGTGTGTGTGTGTGTGTGTGTGTATCAGATACAACACACACAAATAGCCTGGGATCCTGCTTGGACCATGTTAGGGAGGTAGGAGGAGTTGGAGGAAGACACCCCCAAACAAGCATCTTGGGGGGCGCAGAGGCTTCCTTACTAGGAGAAGCCAGGTCTGACTCCAAACCTCCCCAGTTGGATGACACCTTTACCTTCTGCATGTCTAGAGTCTAAGCTGCAGACTCCCTTTAACCAGCAGCCTGGCATCCATCTCTTAGGTGCCGGTTAATCATCAGAGGCAGGATGAAGTATTGCAGGGTCAGAGAGGGACACTTCAATTGTTATTTCACTGGAATTTCTCTAATTTGATGGCTAAGTACTCTTTTGGTTCATTTTCTTCTGGTTGAAGAAACAGAATGATTAGAGTTTGAACTAGACAATTTGGTTTTCAAGCAGCCTATGCTGTGAGTCTGAGCCCCTTCTGGGTGGTGAGAAGTCACTCCAATTCATAAGTGCAAGGAAAAAGGACAAAGTCTTGCTAGATATCATGCTGTCCCTTCTTCAAAAGGTAAGGGTGAACAGCTATGGAAATGTATTTGGAAAAGAAATGCTTGGGGAGAAAAGCAAGACCTCTTCTTAAACCTTCAGAAAACAATCAGAATAAACACAGTAAAGCATGCAAAACCAATTCTTTCAAAGCTGTAAGCACCATACAGGGCACATCAACTGTGCTAAGTGCCAGGTGTGCAGAGGCAAATGGGCATTGTCCTGGCCTTTGAGGAGCCACACCTAGGAACATTTGGCTTATTTATATTCATTGTAAATCCTTCTTACCCTACAACCACAAACCTGTCTCTTCTGTATTTTCTTATAGCCCTTTCAAGCCATAGAGATTTCCTAGACTATATAATGCATTAATAGAAATCACTGACTTGGAAAAAAAGGCCAGAAGTGCAAACACAGGCAAACGTTTTCTAGTTCAGAGGTTTTCAACAGACTCCCCACTGTGACCAACATGCGTGCACACATTCTCAAGGGGGTGGTGGGCCGTACTATGGAAAAAATACACTCAGTATTGAATGCAAAGCCCCATAAGCTGCCTGTTGGGAAAGAGCTGGTTGACAAATAAATAGTTTCCCTATAGCTTCCTCAGTGATGATACGACATGAACAGTATCCATTAGAACCTGTCATGCAGTCATTCATTCTGGCTCCAGGCTGTGGTCACCTGTCTGTCACTCCTTACCAGCCAGGATCACTAGAGGAAACTGAGAGATCCTGTAATTCAGCTTCTTTATTTTAAAAATGACATTCAACCCTGTTGGGTTAAGCCAGATTTCCCCTGACTCGAAATCATTCATTTCTTCATTCTTCAGTCATTTATTTGTTTAGAAAAATTATTACTGAATATCTACTTTCTGTCAGAAACTATTTCTTCCAACATGCCAGAGTGACCTTCTCAGAAAAAGCAAATCACCAAGCTAATCTTCAATGAACTTAAGTCTACTGGTCACAAATGATGTTTGCTTTGATAATTTGAAAAGCTTTAAGGTTAAATCATCTTTAAAGTATTTTTCCTGTCATTTAGGTGCACTGACACCAATGGTGAAGGAAAGTCCTGTGGGCATTTATTCTAGATTGGTTTGGGAGTGAGGCAGGGGAAACATTGGTAAATTCTGGGGTACTAGGCTGGGGCAATTCCTTGGAAGGCCTCATGGGTGAGGAGTACATTTTGGTTGAAGGTGTGTGATTATTGTTAGGTTAGTTTTGAACTGCTGAATTTGAGAGACCTACAGGCCATTGAAAATAATTTTTCAGTAGTTTTAGAAATAGGTGTCCAGAACCTGCCAGGAAAGATAGAATGGAGATGTATGTTTCTCAGTCAGTCATTGGCAAATATGTGGTAATTATAGCTATGAAACAGGCAATCCACTCTATCATTTTTCAGCCTGAGAAAAATTTTCCAATTTTTTAAATTGAAAATGAGTTCTTTACAGGAATGTCTTTGCTTTGCCCTAAGTCAATAGAATCCTGCCACTACACTTCTCTCCTCCTTATTAAATTTTCTGACGTCAGTTAGGTTTATCTTTCTGGTCACTGTTGTCTGAGTTTATAAGCAGCCAGTGTTCGGTGACATGAACCTCAGGAGAGTCAATAAATCCCACGTTAATTTCCTGTTCTGGATTTGCAGATCTTCTCTTTCCTTCAGGCTCATGATAAACTTTTACCACTCCCTTAAATAATTTAAATTAGAGGCCTTGCCCATAATAAGAGCTATATCACTAGAAATAAAACTTCTTATGGCCTTTCTATAGGATAGGACAAATTTTTAATTAGTGAATATTTACCTGTTATTATTATCCTTCAATGACATTCCTCTCCTCTCAAGCCCTAAGGCAATCCTTAGTTCAAAATGTCATGTATACCTCATTTTCCTTTTCAGTCTTTGAATCTCTCATGTATGTGAGGGGTCTCTGACTCTCTCGTGTGTGTGGGTTCCCATACATTTGTATGTACTTAATTTTGGTCATTTCTTCCTGTTACTCTATTGCAGGTCTATTTGATTATTAGATCAGCTGAAAAACTCTCAAGGGTAGAGGAAAATTTCTTTCTCTCCCACAGTTGTAAATTTTCTTTATTTCATGTGAAGTGTCATATAATGTTAACCCAAAGTATCCTGTAAAAAAGTTAAGAATGTTATATTGTAGAGTACTAGTGAATATAATGCAAAGAAAAATGGCCGACAATAAAATTAAAATAGAATTCTACAATGTATTCAAACAATCAAAATGAATGGAAGAAAGGAGAAAAGGGAGGAAAAAAAGTAATAAAATGGTAGATCTAAATCTAACCATAACAATAATTACATTAAATGTTAATAGACTAAATGCTCCAATCAAAGGCCAGAGATTCTCAGCATTGATTATAAAACAACATTCAAATAAAAAATATTCTATTTATCTTAACTATAAAGACATGGATAAATTGAAAGTAAATGGATACACAAAGATCCACTATACAAACAGTAAGCATAAGAATGCTGGTGTGGTTATAATAATGTTAAAATAGGTATAAAGATAGAAGTTTTATAGAGATAGAGATGTTTCATAATGACGAAAAAAGTCAATTCATCGAGAATACCTAACAATTATGCACCTACTAATAGAACCATTAAATACATGAAGAAAAAACTGACAAATTTAAAGGAAGAAAATGACAATTTCACCATCATAACAGGGTTTTAATACTTTTCTCTTAGAAAATGATAGAACAAGTAGGTAAAATATCAGCAAGACATTGAAGATCTAAACACTATCAAATATCACCCTATCCTAATTAATATTTATAGAACACTGTTCCCAATAAGTACAAACCACACATTCCTTTCAAGTGCATATGGTGTTCATCAAAAATGACCACATATATGACCATAAACAAAACCTCAATAAATTTAGAAGATGCATAAGCAACGTATGTTCTTTGTCCCCAACAAAACAAAATAAAAATAAATTACATTAAGACATCTAAGAAAACCCTAGTATTTGGAAACTAAATAGCACAATGCTAAATAATCCACAATTTAAACAAGAAATTACAAAGGAAATTAGAAAATGTTTTGAATAAATGATAATGAAAATACAGCATATCACAATTTGTGGGATGCAATTAAAGATGCAGTTAGAGGAAAATGTATAGCTTTAAATACTTATATTAAAGAATTGAAAGATTTAAAATCAATAACATAAGGTCCTATTTGAAGAAACTAGAAAAAGTACAGAAAAGTAATCTCTAATTAATAGGAAGGCAATTGTAAAGATAATAAATTATAATATCAATAATAAATTAGGTAAGATATTGTATCTGTATCTTAAAAAAGAAATAGTTATTTTTCATAATATCTTTCAAAAAAAGAAGAGGAGTAATGGCTCCAGTCAGAAATTCAGCTAAGGTCGGGTGCAATGCTCAGATGTCAGCTGGGTGTTCTGCAATTCAACTCAATTCTGACATTATCTACCAGAAAATAGCATCAGATTCCACAGGTTAGGGGCTCAGTCCCACAGACTTACCCTCACTCATTCACTGTTGATGCTCACCTATTCACTTTGGATGCTAATTGCAAGTGCAAGTCGTCATCTATGCTTTTGATCCAACAACTCTAGACTGGAGGTTCCAACAACTTTCTCCTTGAGAATGATTGATTTTCTGGAGTGGCTCATATAACTCATATAAATATGATATGTTGTAACATAATCAGGAATAGCCAAATGGAAGAGATATGTAGAGTAAGGTATAGGAAAAGGGTACTGAGCTTCCATACCCTTTCCACATGTTCACCAACCTGGAAGCCCTTTGAACCCAGTCATTTCAGATTTTCATGGAGGCTTCATTACATAAGCTTGATTGGTTAAACCATTGGCCACTGATGGTTCATTCATCCTCTAGGCCCTCATCCCTTGCTGAAAATTAGGAGGTGAGACTGAAAGTTTCAATGCTCCATACCAGTTGGTTTCCTTGAAAACCAGTCACCATTCTGAGGTACTTTTCCAAAATTACGTTATTAACATAAACTCAGTTGTGGTGAAAGGGGTTTGTTATGAATAACATTTCACCTTTAGAGCTTTGAAGTGATTTCAGACACTGAGTTTAAGAGACCAATTATTATACAAAAGATGTCCCCATTGCTCTTACAGCTCAGGAAATTTCATGGGTCTTGGGAACCAGAAGCCTTAGACATAGACAAAATGTATATGAGAAATATATTTTGATTATCTGAATAACCAAATATGTAGCTCTTATAAATCACAGTATTATAAGGAGTGATCATATTCCAACTCATATTTTGAGGCTAGATTTCATCTGATATCAAAACCAAGCAAAGATAATGCAAAGAAAGAAAACTATAGGCCAATATCTGTCATGAATATAGACCAAAAAATACTGAAAATTTAGCACTGTATAACAAGGATAATATATCTTGACCATGTAAGTTATAGAAAAGTAAGTTTCTTTAACATTGGGGGAAATCTATCATTGTAATTCACAATGTAAATAATTAGAATAAAAGGAATAAATAAATATATAAATAGATGGGGAAATTATTTGATAAAATCCAACACCCATTTATGATTAAAAACTACTGGCAAGGTAGGAAGATTAAGTTATTTTCCCAGCTTGATAAAGCATATTTATGAAAAACCTAAAGCCAAACACCATACTCAAGAGTATCTTAGCACTTCTATTTATTAAGCAAAGGGAAAGAAAGTAAAGACAAGATGACTAAGGAAATAGAGCATATGTCTCTATTTGTGGATGACATCATGCATTATGTAGAAAATCTTCAGAAATAAAACAACTACTAGAATTAATTAGTAAATTTAACAAGGTCACAGGATAAAAGCTTAATTTACAAAAATTAATAATACATTAATATAATAGTGGCAAACAACTTTGAATGCTTGTGCCAAAAGGACATTGTAAAATTCCATTTATAAGTACAATAAAAACAAAGATACTCAGAAGTAAATTTAACAAAGATGTTCATGACTTTTGCACTAAAAATTATAGAATATTGCTGACAGGAATTAGAAGACCTAAATAATATCATATTTGTTAATGGAAGACTCAATATTGTTAAGAGGTCAGTTGTCTCCCAGTTTATCTACAGATGCAGTAAAATCTCAATCAAAATCCCAGAAGAATTTTTTTTTTAGAAATTGACAAGCTGATACTAAAATGAGTTTGGAAGTTTAAATTACTAAAAATACACAAAGAAATTTTTAAAGAAAAGAAGAACAATGATAGAAGATTTATTTGAAGACTTGCTATGAAACCACAATAATTGCAATAAAGCAATAAAATCACAGTGTTGGTTAAACAATATGTATGACATCATGGAGGAGAACAGAGAGTCCAGAAATAGACTTATACGTAGATGGTCAATTGAGTTTTGGCAAAGGTGCCAAGGCAATTCAATGGTAAAAGAAAGCATAGTACTAAATTACTTGATATCCACGTAGAAAAATATAAAAATTACTGCAAACCAAATTAAAAACTTACCACGAAGTATAAAAGTTAAAATTATAAATCTTCTGGAAGAAAGCATAGGAAAAAATATTTATGATCTTGGAGTAAGCAAAGAACAGGAAAAGAGCACAAGCAACAAGAAGAAAAAAGTAATATATTGGATTTTATCAAAAGGACAAATTTTGCTCTTTGAAATACCATTAAGTAAACAAAAAAGCAAGCCAAAGAATGGGAGAAAGTATTCACTATACATATATCTCACAAAAGACTTACCTCTAGGATATAGAAAAAATTTTATAATTCAGTAAGAACATAAAAAACTCAAAAAGAGGTAAAAGATTTGATCAGATACAACACAAGTCACGATATATACAAGTGGTTAGTAAGCACATGATATTATGCTCATCTTTAGTAATGAGGGAAATGCAAAATAAAATTCTAGTGAAATATTATTACACACCTATTAGAGTGGCTAGAATTAAAAAGACTGAGGATATCAAGTGTTGACAAGAATATGGAGCAACTGAAATTCTCATGCATTTCTGGTGGGAACAGAAAATGATCTAATGACTGGAAAATAATTTGGCAGTTGCTATAGACTGAATGTTTGCATCCCCCAAATTCATATGTTGAAACCTAATTCTCATATGATTGTATTTGGAGGTGGGGCCCTTTGGAAATGATTGGGTTATAAGAGTGGAGCCCTCATCAATGAAACTAATACACTTATAAAAGAGAACCCCCTTGCACTGAGAGCTCCTTTACCCCTTCTTCCATGTGAGAACTCAGTGAGAAGACAGTTGTCTAAGAATAAGAAAATGAGCTTTTATCAGACATTAACTCTGCTGGTGCCTTGATCTTGGGCTCACCAGCCTCCAGAACTGAGAAATAAATTTCTGTTGTTTATAAACCACCCAATCTACGATATCCTGTCATAAGAGTCCAAATCGACTAAGACAGATGTTTCTAAAAATTTTTTGCTTTATTTATCATACCTCTTAGCTATTCTACTCCTATGTATATATTCAACAGAAATGAAAACGTAAGTCTACACAAAAGACTTATGGATGCTCATAACAGTAATACTCAAATAGCAAAAACTGGTGGTAGGGGGAACAGGGAACTAATGTCCACCAACATCATCCAAGTGATTAGATGAAAAAATGTCTTGTAGCCACATAATAAAATACTACTCAGTAATAAAAAGGAATGAACCACTGCTAACTGTAACAACATGGATAACTGCACAAAACACTATACTCAGTTAAATAAGCCAGATATAAAAGAGTGCATGCTTTATTATTCAATTCTATAAAATATAAATTAATCTATAATGATAATAATAAATCATCAGTGGTTTCCTGGGGTCAGGATGGACTTTAAAAGAAGAATGAAGAATCTTTCTGAGTTCATGGAATTGTTCTAGATCTTAACTGAGGTGATGGTTTTATGGTGTATACAATGGTCAGAATTCATTTACTTTTGATGCAGCTTAGCATGTGTAAATTATTCCTTAAAAAAGTTGATAAAGAAAAAAAATCACCAAATTTATATCAACTCTCCACTTCTATTAGGCCTTGATTGGTGAGCTGGTGTCTTTAGTTATTATTCTGAAACAAATATTATCCATCAATGTAGTTCATGCTGAAAAAGCTTTGCAAACATCTACAGTGGTATCTGTTAAAGAGTTTCCATTATTATGATCTTGGAAGACTTGGCGAGCTCCTTAAATGTAATGCTAAAGGATCATGTCCTGAGATACCACCTCTAAATTTTTTTTTACCATACCACTTCTGACACCAAAAGTATGGTGGTTTTTTCTCATATCAACCAATTCTCCAACCAACTAGACACCAACATGGTATCCTCCAATTCAGTTCAATTCTGACAGTTAACTTCCCAGAAGAAGCACAGACCCCACAGATTGCCCTTATTTCAGACACCAATTACATGTCTTGGCCACCCATACTTCTGACTGACTAATTATAAAACTGGGGGTTCCCACAACCCTTTCTTCAAGTTCGATAATTTGCTAGAACAGTTAATAGTATTCAAGAAAACAGTTTATTTTCTATAATTTATATATATGTATATATATAAATGTATATATAAATGTATATATGTGTATATATATAAATTATAGAAAATTATATATATAAAACTCAGGAACTCAGGAACAGTCTGAGACACATAAGACAAGGTATGGGCAAAGGAGACAAAGTTTCTATGCTCTCTTCAATCATACCACCCTCCCAACAACAACCTGGAAGCATTCAATAACCCATCTTTTGGGGTTTTTACAGAAGTTCTATTATAAAAGCATGATTGATTAAATTATTTGTATTTGGTTACCAAACTCAATTTCCAGCTTATCTCCTCAGAAGGTCAGGGGCAGGGGTGAAGGATGTGAGATTGAAAGTTACAACCCTCTTGTCAAGTAATTGGTTCTTCTGGCAATCAGCTCCCATCCTTAAGCTATCTGGGGCCAAGCCAGTCATCTCATTAGCATAAACTCAGATATAGTTAAAGAAGTCTCATTATGAATAACAAAAGACACTCCTTTTGTCCCATCACTCAGAAAATTACAAGGTTTTTAAGAACTCTGTGTCAGGAGACCAAGACAAAATACATATTTTTATTATAGCACCTTCACACTGAGTGAAAGGGGAAATCTAATCTGGGTTTCTATTGGTAATGTGGACATGTTTGATATTTAGCCTTGGCTGCTTTTTTTCTTTAATATGTAAAAAATACACACACATCGTTGTGATTTAAAATGAGTGCAAAGAAAATTTTTTACAACTATAATGACATCCAGAGCCTAGTAATTTGAAAAATAAGAATTATTTTTCATGTAGTCATATGAATTGTGTCTGTAAATGTAGTCTTCCTAATTATATGTACTGTTTTAGCCTCCAAAACTGCTCTGGCATCTTCTGGGCAGGGCACACTAGCATCCAGAGACAGGGATGGCCTGAATGGCTTTCCCAGGCCCTTCAAACAGACTGGGTAGCTACTTAAACTTTGAAGAGCTATGCAAAAGAGTCTTTGTGGCAACAAAATGCAAATATTTGAGTATCAATCATATTCTCTGAGTTTTCTCCGGGTTTGAGAGTCAAATAAATTCCCAGGTCCCATCTTAATGCATTCAGACCTGCCTTTTTGGGGTCTTGTAGAGGCATCTGGATCCTCATTTTGGCTAAGCTCCTTGGAATGTGAACGCAACCTCAAAGGCGCAACACCCTGAGCTTCTGACACCCATATGTGGCTTGCTCTGAGGTCAGGCAAAAGGTGATGTTGGACTAAACAAACACATTGAGTTAGGGTATGACTACTAAGATTCTTTGAGATTCAATCTGGAGCCATAAGTCATCATTTTTATTTTTTGATGCAACTAAGATTTTTCTTGAAATATAGTTTCATTTTGCTTAAATAAAATACTCCAATATTATACCAGTTTTTATAAAATATGGTTGATGCACAGACAGGTCAGTGACTCTATTTCCTTGAGTTTTAGCTTCTGCCCCCTCTCTGATTTTTTCATTTGTCTTAGTATAGGAAAACAGGGCAAATAAGTGTGTGTTGTGGTTTCTTGGGACCCTTCAGGGCCTGATATTCTCAAAGGTCTTCATTTTCTGCAGAGATCTTACTTTCCTTGTTTTCTGTGTCTCATTAACTTTGTGGCAGCTGCCACTTTGCAGAAAATTTGTCTAAGTTTTGCATTTGCCAAGTGACATAAAATAGTGATATAGATTGTTGCAAATTCACAGAAATGTTGAAATAAGTAGAGAAACAGTAGAAACAATGAGTGTGTGTATCACATAGGCAAGACTTGTTTGGGGGATCCAGTGTAGTTCATGGAGTCTAGTCAGGAAAAAGAAACCACGTAGTAAGTTAAACAGAGATATTTTAATATCAAAATTATTAACTATAATAAAGGAATATCTATAAGATGGTATATACTATACTATCTATCATAAACAAGGGCTCAGGGGCAGCTGAAAAGGACACACTTGGAAAGGGTTCAGCTCTCACTGGAGACAGAGTGGATGGATCATTGGACAGCAGAGAGGCTGGTGGGCATAGCCAGACTGGAGCTAGGTCTGGAGTGCAGACCAGGAGTACTCAGTAGGGCCCCAGATGTGCAGTAGGATCCTGGCTCAGGAGTGGGCAAAGGACCTTCAGAGGAGCACACTGCCTGGTAGGAGTGGCTTATAGAGGTTGGGCAATTCAGGTGGACCCTTGGGCGACAGGCATGCTGCACATGGGCCATGCTGGGACTTTTTTTCCCTATGTGTCACCAGGCCAAAGATGTAAAGTCACAGAGGGACCACTTTCAGGGCCTGTGGCCCTGGTAGGATCCACCAGAAGTTCTCACACTCACATGACTGACTTCCCCTAGGCAACATGAAAGTTTCAGGAAGTCCCTTTCTCCTGCAATGTCCCTTTAGTGCCCTCTACTGAGAAAGCTTAACATGGTGATTACCTTAAATATTTAAAAGAATTCCGTTCTTTTAAGTATTATAGAGCCCATATTGGTGAGTACTTTCAGAATTGAGAGAAAATGGATAACAACATAGAGAGCTTAGCAAAGAGACTAGCACATAGTAGATGCTTAGTGATTGAAAGCTGTGAGTATGACACTTACGTAGCAAGACAATAAATTTAACTTAGTTGAAATACATTTATTATATTTATTGCTATGTCATTTATTGCTGTGTATTATTTAACTAGACACAAAGTCAAGAACCTGTGTGTAAAATCTTTCTCATTTCTAATTCATATTTCTTTTCTTTTCTTTTTTTTTTCTTTCTTTTTCACTTTTCTTTTGTCCAGGTCTTATACAACATATTAATTGCTTTCACAAAGATGCATAAATTTGAAGCCATAGAACCTGTCGACATTTTGGCTGGATGTGCCCGATTCATTATTGTGGGGGTTGGGGGAACATTCTTCGGCATTATTTTTGGATTCATTTCTGCGTTTACCACTCGTTTCACTCAGAATATCTCTGCAATTGAACCACTGATCGTCTTCATGTTCAGCTATTTGTCTTACTTAGCTGCTGAGACGCTCTATCTGTCTGGCATCCTGGCGTGAGTACAAACCAAAGACCAACTCTTATAGCAATGAAAGAGGGTTTAGGACTACATCTTATAGACCAGCATGTGGAAAAGATCCGACAGCTGATAATTCTCAAAAGTGTTTCAGAATTCAGGTTTTTTTAAACGTCTGTAAAATCTGATACAGGCCTTTTGCCAAACAAATGTTCTCTCCATCATTTAGTTTTGCTCTCTTCTTATGATTTGCCTAAGGAGAGTATAGCTATTATAAGGTCATTTTATAATGCTCAGAAAAGCTTCTACAGAGAAAAGCTGGGAGAAATTCAAGGTTAAAGTCTCATCTTAGTAATTTTTTTTCTTTGAAAAATTTATTACCTTAAAATTAAAAGGAAATGTGCTACGAGGGGCTGTCATTGCTGAGCATTGCGTTCTGTTATTTTTTTCAAAACACATCATAGTTCCAGGATTCGACAGTGTAGAATAAAACCAGGTAAATGAGACATCCATATTTATTTTTCCTAATAAAAATATTTTAAAGAATATTTACCTCATGTTGATCTTGAAATGAGGCTTCATAATTTGGCTTATTATACCCAATCATGTTGTTTTCTCTATGACATTAGCCTCATATCCAGCTCCTCAGGCAAAAGTAGTTAATTTTATTGTAGAGATACCTATTTTAATTAAATATAATAGTGTAAAATCTAAACACTCATTTTTGTCTTCACCTTAAGAATGATTAAAACAACTAAGACTTGCTAAAGGGATCTAGAACAGAAACATTTTAAATAAAAAGAATTCTCATTAAATTAGTGTAAGAAATATTGCTCATTTGAGAGAGATGAAGGGCCTTGTTGCATTATTCTTTCTAGGTGATTGCAATGGATTTGTTGGGGTTCGATGCAGAGTGGAGTAGAAAGTAAGAGGGGGATTATCAAAGCACTTGATAAAGCAGAGCGAGATAGAAACACTTCAGCTTTTGGTTTGTGCCTAAATTTCCTGTGCCTAAATTGTTGTGAGAAAACCATACTCATCTCCTTCCCTACTACACTCAACTTATGTAAACCCCTTGGGAAGAAAGAAGAAAAAAGAAAAACTGTGGAAAATCTTCCACCAGAGAGGGAACAGATAAGATGTTCTCTGTGGATAAAAACAGAATTTGTGGATCTGTGGCATCACCAACAGGGAGGGTTTTTGGGGGACGGGCACAAATCCTCTCCAAGACTTTGCTCCTTTTGCAGAATCACGGCCTGCGCAGTGACAATGAAAAAGTATGTGGAAGAAAACGTGTCCCAGACTTCCTACACAACTATCAAGTATTTCATGAAGATGCTAAGCAGTGTCAGTGAGACCCTGATCTTCATCTTCATGGGAGTGTCCACCGTTGGGAAGAACCACGAGTAGAACTGGGCCTTTGTCTGCTTCACCCTGGCCTTCTGCCAGATCTGGCGAGCCATCAGTAAGAGAAAGCAGGGCCCCCAACAGTCTCCTGCTCCCTTCTTTTTAAATTTTTCTTATTCCTTTCTAACGTGTAAAAGCATTAGTAGTGAGGTGATACTAACTGGTTTTACTGGTTAGGTGGGTATGGACACTTTGTAGCAACAAGATATGTTCTGTTTACTCTTTCAATCAGTCAAAGTCATTAGTGGCTGATAAGAAGGCTAGAGCAAGGAATATTTTTTTTTTAATTGAGAGAGAACTTTCACATCTACACATTTAAATATAGCAGTAAATTTATCCTTTTCTCTTCACTTCTTTGCCAATTTTTTTCCCTCTTGCACTTCAAATCAGATATGAGTTATAAACTGCAGGCCTTTATGTTTTGTTACAGGAAAGTGAGATGTCACAAATCGTACTCTATGTGTATTGTTAAAAAAAAAAAAACACATTTCCCTAAATAATACAGGTGATTTCAGTTGAGGGTGGAGTGTGATGTACAGAAAACGAAAGACTAGGAAGTGAATAATTATTTTTGAGACATGCTTAGTATTAATTAGTAAAGGTGACTCTATAACGTAACTAGCATCACCCCTATAAAATATGCTTAATTTAAAAATGAGATGTCTGGAATAATAGCTGCTGATTTATCTTGTATATTTATGTTTCTATAGCTAGAAAAAAAACACATTAAGTATTGAACTACAATATATATGTTGCCTTTTGATTAGAAGTAATTATAGGTTAAACTAATTTAGACTAATACTTGGGGCATGTTTTTAAATGATTTTGATCAATATTGTCAAACCAATTACTCAAAGAGAAATTAGAAGAAACAGCTGAGAATTGAACTTGAGCATATCAATTCTAAATAAATTTGGGATGGATTTTAGGATCTAGGAAAGAATAAGAAAAGAGCAGAAATATTAAATTGTTTATAAAACTAAATCTGAATACATGTGCCTGTTGGGTCCTCAACAGAAAAAGGAATTATAGAAACTGTTATAGAAATTTATAATCTTACATTAAATCTTGACACTAGTACTAAGTAGCTTTTGGACCTTGGACAGATATTTAAGTACTCAAAATCTTCCTTTTAATCCTAGAACTATAGTTGTCCACAGGAGATTAAAGCTAATTTCAAGAGAAATTAGAGCCTCAGCTCAGCTAAAAGAAAAGAAATAATCTAAAAAAGGATTAATATTATGGATACCTTGATACTGCTGACACTTGGCCACCATCTAGCCCAATTTCTTTGTGTAGTTGAAGAAACTGGTAGGACAGTCACTGAGAGAATGGCTGACTTGGCTGCATCACAATGAGGGGAAGGGCCAGGTATCATAATCTGTTTCCCCTACTCCTAGCCTTTTCTTTTTCTAGCATGACTCATAGTAGCTACTCATTGTAGTTCACTCATGAAAATTTATAACATAGAAGGCCCTGCTTTATGTAACTTATAGATATTAAATTTATTTAAACTTTATATACACCTTGTGAGGTAAATAGGATTGCTACCCTCATTAAACAGATGAAGAGACTTAGTACTTGATAAAATTAAGAACTCTGCCTGAGGTCACATAACTAGTATGTAGTGGAGACAGTACAAGAACACAAAATAAAAAAATGTAACTGTCTCTGTGCTATCAATGTGCCTATAATCAAGGTTGCTTGCTATGAAGTCTGTGTGATTAGAAGTCACATGAAACTGAGAGCTTTATTATTCCACAGTGAAAACTCTTCTTTAATTAGTCAAAAGAGGGCCACTTGGGGATGAAAAACCAGTGTGGTAGAAAACACCTCTGTGTTTTAAACAAGCTCTTCTACTCTCCCCCTTCCACTTACTGACAGCAAGAAGCACTCCTTTGGGTTCTTGCCAGAATCCTTTCTTGTCTGCACTGAACCTCAAAATGAACCAAACCAACCACAAAGGATTTACTCACCCTGCAGAGTCCACAGTCACTGAGAGGGCTCCTCTTATGTTGAAAATTATGCACCTCCCTTGATTACTCAGTGAGAATATGATATAATCAAAATATTTTTATCCCCCCAGGCAAAAATTATAGGAATAGATTAAAAATATATGCCATTTCTTATATCAAAAAGTATTAAGATTTTATTACTTTAAATATGCACACATGGAAGCTATCAAGCTGAGGCACTACTGTCTCACAACTAGTCAAAAAATGAAAAATTTTGTGAGATATTCTGTTTGGGATGGGCAATCACGGGCATGAGGGAAGTAGCATGCCTCATTTTGAGGGCATGTGCACACGAATGGAGTCACTAGTAATGTGTGTCTACTCATTCATGACCCTCTGCTCTAATACGTATTTCCCCCTTTCTAGGTGTATTTGTTCTCTTCTATGTCAGTAACCAGTTTCGGACTTTTCCTTTCTCCATCAAGGACCAGTTCATCATTTTCTACAGTGGTGTTCGAGGAGCTGGAAGTTTTTCACTTGCGTTTTTGCTTCCTCTGTCTCTTTTTCCTAGGAAGAAAATGTTTGTCACTGCTACTCTAATAGTTATATACTTTACTGTATTTATTCAGGTTGGTAGATTTCTTTCATATTTCAAATAGGTAGATTCTTTTAGGATCATGTATTATATTGATATAATACCAAAAAAGGGACACTATTTGATTTTAAGATATGGCTCAATACTCAAACTAAATTCCCAAATATTTCTAAATCATGTTTGTGTTCATCCTTTAATCTCTGTGATATGCTGCTTTTTAATAAATAAAACAAATTAGTCAAATTATTTCTGGGTAACAGGTGAAGATAGCTACTCTAGTGTGAGTTACTGAAAATGAGATTCCAATTGGTACTAGATAGCACAGTTTTTGTTTTAGTGGGAATTATCTTTCAGCAAATTGAGAGGTTATCTTAATAGCTAAACTAAATTCCTGCATTAAAATAGAGACATAATGCTTATTTTTATTGTAGAACTTATAAGAATTAAATAAAAACTGAAACAAACACTGAAGCATTTGTCCAGTGGAAACTAACACAAAACAAAGACATAAAAATTGGAAGCTCTAATAGTTTTGCAAATGAATTTGCTTTTTATAATGACAATCTTTACTACAACGAATTGTTATTTGTAATCTAGGGAATCACAATTGGCCCTCTGGTCAGGTACCTGGATGTTAAAAAGACCAATAAAAAAGAATCTATCAATGAAGAGCTTCATATCCGTGTAAGTTATCTCATTGTCATTTCTTTTTGGAGGTTCTAGGGAACTATCCATTTTCTTGCTTCTTCCAGCTTCTAGAGGCTTCTGGCCTTCCTTGGCTCATGGACCCCTTCCATCTTCATAGCTGACAATGGCTAGTAAGGTCTTTCTCAGGATGTATCACTCTGATAATGACTCTTCTGTCTTCATTGTTCATATTAAAGACTTTTATGCTTATATTGAGCCCTTGTGAATAATTTAGGATAATCTCTCTATTTTACGGGATTAGCAACCCTAAGCCCATCTGCCATCTTAATTCTTTACATATAAACTGACCTTACGCATCTCTGGGGACCGTTATTCTGCCTACCACAGTCTGTCCTTAAAGATTCATGATAGCCCATGTACCAAACACATTAACCCTATCCTAACAACCCCAAAAGGTTCAATTTATTATAGTATCAACTCAAGGACCAAAAATCTCATCTAAATTTTATTGGTTCAAAAGTTTCAAACCTTACCATCTCAACTGCCGAAGTCACCTGAGGAAATAAAGTAATTAAAGTCTAGAAAACTCAAACTATAATGTTTCAAGGCCATTTGAAAATATTCAACAGATGGGGATAAGGGGTGAGGATTTTAAAATAAATAGTATTTTAACCTGATTGAAGATTTTTGTCTCTATTTTTATATTCTCTGTTCATTACATTGAGAAATTAGATGCTATACCTCAGACAATAGAACTTATATATTTCACTTCTTATTTTTATCAAAAAAGCTATAATTATTGGTAGAAGTGCCTCAATTAAGTGGTTCAGAGTTAGTTTGATATTTTAATCTATTTTGTAAGAAAATTTAGAAGCCAAAATGAACTTTATGATTACAAATTTAAATATTTGAAATTTAATTTATAAACTTTGAAGAGATTATATTCTTCACCCCCATAAATTCCTATACACAATTTGGATAAAGTGAATACAGTATTATTGGCTTGAATGATGAAATATAAATACTGAGATGGAATGATCAGAAAGAATATAAGGCATATAGATAGATTTTTGTTATTATGTGTTATTATATTAAAATTTCTGTAGAACTATATTTCCAGAAACTGTAATAAATTGGATACTGGCATTATCTTATCTTTTGCAATGACATTAAAAGTAACAGTTAATTATTAGTCTTCATATTCATGTGATTTCATTAATGAGGAATCTCCTAGATCATTCTAGAAATATTATTCAAAGGAAATGGCAGTTACCCTGTTTTTGTTGGAAGTTATGAGTGTTATTAAGGAACTTAGCCACAAAGTCTATTGACTCATAAAACTAAGCTGAATTACTATGGAAGGCATTATAAGTTTCAGTTGCATGAACAGAGTGTGATAGAAAAAAAGATATGTTCCAGGATATGAAGGTCTCCTTTGTTTTCCAAAGTGTGTCAGCTTTCTTTGTGTGCCTTTTATAGTTACTGTTTCACTGCTACTCATTACCCTGTGTTTGGTTTGGCAGCTGATGGATCATTTGAAGGCTGGAGTTGAAGATGTGTGTGGGCAATGGAACCACTACCAAGTCAGAGACAAGTAAGGAGACAGAGGGTTTCCCTATCTAGGAAGAGCTTTGTGGTGCAGGGGACCATAAAAGTTTATGTTGGAAGCTAAGCATAACAATAGAAAGAATCTAGAGGAAGGGAACCAGGAGAACAAAGGGAGTCATGCCCTAAAGAAGCAGGTGGAAAATGAATGTGACTCTTGGATTTCCAGGTAGGGAGTCTAGGGAGATAACTATGCTGTGCTTAAATATATACACTGTAGAAGAATGTTCAGGAGTTTCATAACAGATTCCATTTAAGATATGTCAAGTATATATCCATCCCCCTTTTAGAATTTAGTCTCAAATTTAAGAGGAAGATCACAGTTAGAGATGAAGGTTGTGATTTGTCAGTGAGTGGAAACCAAAGCTATGGATATGGGTGAGGTTGCTATAAGGTTGTAAAGAGGGCAGCTGACTGAGGACAGGACTTTGAGAAGTCTCCAATTCCTATGGGGCAGTTGAGGGAGAAGAAGGATGAGCAGCCTCAGAAGAAGTCTATAGAGAAGTTGGAAGGGAAGCAGGTGGCTATCACAATGTAGAAGGCATGGAGGAAATGACCCGCTAGTGCATCAGGAGAAGCCATGTGACAAGTAAGACAAGGACAATGGCAACTACTGAAGTTGAACAGTGCAAGGTCAAGGTGAGCTAAGTGTGTCAGTGTCGGAGAAGCCTTGATGGTTAGGGAGCCAATGACCGTGAGCTGAGAGATAAGCAGGAACAGTAGCCTCTAGTGAAGAAAGGCAGAAAACTAGAAGGCTAAAGAGGTGACTCAGTTGGAACAAGAGTGGGCCTGGTATGTGCCAAACATAGAGCACAAAGCTCAAGTATTCACAGTCTGTTAAACCCAGAGGAGACTTGACTGATAAAGAATCCACCTCACCTCACAGACCAGGAACCCAATCACCAGATAATAAGCCAGAAGCTCAGGGAGTTTCTGTTCCCCTCCAGAAAGTAAAGCAGGTAGACAAGTTACCCTTTGAATGTAAAATGATTTGGCAGTGTTGAAACTTCCTACTTCAAACATGTGACTGACTCTGAGGGCACCAATGCATGTGTGAAAGGTTTGCTGTGATAATCAGCAGTCATCGGCGTCAAGCCTAGTCAGATTCTCCATCATTCAGACTGTCAAGATACATGTTGGCTCTCACTAGCCCTTAATTGGAAGGATTGAAAATAATGTGCAGCATAATGAGCAAAAGTACTGTAAACCACAGGGCTATTTAAACTTATTAGGTTCTGGTTGGATAGGCCAGTATTACTGTAAGTACAGCTGCCACTGTTAGGAGCTATTAGAATGAAACACTTGTACAAGAGCCTCAGCACCCTCATTTCTTCTCTTGTAATTGGAGCTGGGCTGGGCCTCCCCCACTCTTTAGTTAATGCACACTTTTTGCCCTAATTGCAGCTTGTCCCTTTCTTTTGTTTAGTTGATTTTCAATGTATTCATGCCAGTAAGACATTCTTTCTTCATTTAAACAAAAACGTATAAATTCTAAGATTAAAAAAAAAATGTGTTCCAAGGCTGTGAATTCCAGGCACTGTCTGGGTGTTTTTCAGACTAAAGCTAAGTTGTCACTTGTTTTAAGAAAAACACATACTCACATAACACAGACAGGGCTTAAACATCACCAATATGTTGGTTTTCATTTTCAGGTTTAAGAAGTTTGATCATAGATATTTACGGAAAATCCTAATCCGAAAGAACCTGCCCAAATCAAGCATCGTTTCTTTGTACAAGAAGCTGGAAATGAAACAGGCTATTGAGATGGTGGAGACTGGTATACTAAGTTCCACAGCCTTTTCCATATCCCAACAGTAAGTCATGTCTGCTCTATTATCTAGGCTTTCGATGTCAGAACTCCAAAGGGTACTAGTTCTTTGTTTCACTTAAAGGTAATACTAGGAGTGAAGAGGCACAAATAAGAGGAAGGAGTCACAAAAAACAGAAGATGATCTAGGCTTGGCATTTTGTAGCCTGGCCATGCTCAACCTGTTCCACCTAGTTTCTGAAAATGACTTTCTAGCAAAAAATTACTTTCTTGCTACTGTAGTGGTATGACAGCTTCCTTTGGGAAGGAGGGGTAAGTGAATTTCTAAAATTATAGCCTATTTTACAAGATTTTCTCTTTCTCCTCCGGATTAGAACTCTCTGCCTTTTAACCCCTGTTCATTTGATCCTCCCAATTCCACCAATGCATTCTTCCCATGAGGTGTGGTAGTTGGTGATAGTTAAAGAGAAAGCTATGTTTGTAATTGTATCTAAGGCAAAGATCTGTATGAGATTGTGAGATTTGCCTTGAGTTTGTGTGAGACCAGCTTGGACTAGTTGTGAGAGGGGCCTGGCCTCCTGTGGCACAGAGGGCCCTAGGAAGTTAGTGTGGAGGCAGAGTGCAGGGAGGAGAAGGCTGCATCTAAGCTCACCACTAGCAGCAGATGATTGCTTTGAAGCACAATGCTTCTATTGGACCATCTGGAAACCAATTGTCCCAAGAGCTGGCAAGACATTTTTGAAAGCTGCTTTAACTCTTGGACATTTAACAAGAGGTCCTTCAATATTACAAGAATTAATTCACCGCCTCACCAAAGATGCTCAGATTTCTTCCAAGGAATGATTTATTAATTGGGAAATATTTCTGAACATATATTTAGAATAAAGATCACCAGCTCTTTCATCCTGTCATCTTCAGCCAGTAAGAACACTTGCTCATAAGCTTTAATTATGTCCTCATGTTTGAAAAGCAAGTTGAGAGAAGAGCTAAGAATAGATAGCAATAAAATTGTCGCTAATGTCTGACTGTTATTTCTCACCCCTTACTTGCTAATGAATCAGAAACATCATCATCTTTCTTACACAGCCTGGGAAAAATTTAAAGTAGCAAAGTCCCTGGGGCCATTGCGGAATAAACAGAAAGCTTTCTGCCTTATTTTTCAGTGAGACTGTTTTTTTAGTTTGTTTGTTTGTTTTGGTGCTGCCCATCCCAGGGCTTTAAGGAAACTTCTGATACTAAATCAAGAATGTGCTAACAAATATTTATTGGCAGTGCCATAGTAGAGCCTGAGGCAGAGGAAAAATCAGTACTATTGATCCCATCTTTATTTAAAATGATGATATTTTATTCATCATGAATTTTTTTTTTTGCATTGACCTTTGTTGTTTAAAACACTACATTCAAATCCTACCTAACTTGATTACTGAATTCTTTGGTGTCCGCTAACCAGAGGCAAGCACCTCACTTGTGTTAGCTTGGTCCCAACCTTGTCCTTGAGCACCTGTTATGTGAAAGCAGACACAGTCCCTGCCCTCATGGAGTTCCTACCATAGCAAGGTAATGACATTAATACAAAAGAACATGTTAATAAAAAATGTCACAAAAATACAACCCTAAAGTATAGAGAGCTCTGAGAGCATGAGAAGTGAAAACCTTCTGGTCCCCAGGTGGTTGACTTGTTCACTGAAGTATGAATGGAAATTAACTCAGGGCCTGGCAGGAGGGCTGGACAGGTTCAAGCAGCTTATACCATTAGAGCTTTCTCAATTGGTTGGCTTACTAGGTATGTGAGCACTTGGTCCAGGAATGTAGGGGTGCTTATCTCAAATGGGAATCAATCTGGATCATAAACAGTTACCCTCGTTTTTGACCTCAAGACAATTTGTAAGCCAGCTCAATTATTTTTTCAGACAGTTTTTCAGACACATTTTCAGACATTGATTCAAGATTAATAAGAGAACCTTGTAGGTTAGAGGGATTTTTTTCTACTTATAGCGCAAGCCAGTTAACTGGGGTGGGAGAGGAGAATTTTTAAACTGATACTTAATACAAGTTTTATATTTAAATTGCATTTATTTGATCTCATCAGAAATTGGTAGGACATCAAGCAAAAAGGAATTCCTCTCCTGAGATCAAAGCAGCTAATTTCTTAGTAAACAAACCTTCATACAATAATAGGAAAAAGAAGTGTGTACTCAGCTCACTTTTTATTCTGTATGAAATGCTAACAGCAAAATGCACATATATTGTTTTTCTTTAGAAGTTTAAGCAATTGTTCTACAAGGGGTTTAGATTTCCAAACTCTGACCACTTAAAGCTGTCTATAACACAGTGCTGATGATGCTGATTTGATGGAATTTCATTACTTTGACATGCGTTATTTTATTTAACCCTTAAAATAGGTGAGAGTCTACATTTGAAGTATTATTTTAAACATGAGGCACCTCATTTTAGCAGTGAGTAGTAAGCTCTCAGACATATCATGAGATAGAGGTTAACACTGATTAAAAGTGAGGAAGCTTTAAAAAAATGGTTAATATTAAAGAGATACTGAAGTATTTATAAATTCAGAGGCAGAGCAAACTATAACTACACAACTTAAAATATCATATTTAAAAACTACTGAATGATTTTACATGCCATTTATAAAAAAGCATAAAGTTATTTAGTGTAGTTTAAGAATTTTTAAACTGATCATGTATTGACAGGTACACGTTTACCTTAATGCATTCTTACAACAAAGACCCTGAAATGAAGATTCCTGGTGCCATTTTCATTCCATAATGAGCATTGTGTTGTGAAGATCCAGGCCTTCTCCTCTGCCATTCTTCACTCATTCTAAATGCTGGTCATGTTGGTGACTTTTCTAAAAAGACACAAGGAAGGCACCCGCACTCACAAAGAGTTGTTGGCACCGTTGTGTACTCAATGGGCATCTTCCTGAGTCACACGTATTCCATGGATTTCATGTACAAAGCTATTAAAAGAGGGTGGATTATTCTAAATGACTCAGGGTATAATAATTGATTTTTTTTGGGGGGAATTCATATGATGATGTGCATATAGCATCTATAAGATTTCATATCTACATTGCTATGTTTAAAATTGAAGCCTCTTTTTACATTTTTATAGCATCTGATTTTTAAAAAATTTAAGAGGAACGTGAACCTTTTATTCAGATATGTTTAGAATCGGATTTTCCCAGTTCGATTTTAATAGCCATGAAATCATCATAGGACTTTTATTTAGGGCAACAGAGACTTCTTTTATGGATCATAAATGAATGTTCTAGTGATTCATGTCCTTAAGTTTCTTGTTTTACTTTTTTGACTTAGAGATTATTAACATTCAATTTTTCTAAGGATCATATATTTCCTGTGCTCGCGATATGATTATTTCAGAGATAATTTTGCTAACAAAGTGTCATGTAGAAAACTCCAGGTATCACCTTGCCCAAGTAAATAATTTGTCTGTATAATTTTATAGCTGCAGCTTCTTGCTGTGGATGAGAGGCGATGCCTATGGGATACCTCTGTTATATACCATACCAGCAGCCTGAGTGTACCTTTCCATCATGGATAATCATAAACCAGGGAGAGTGCCATGTTAGGTTTATTGCTATCTTAAGTTTAACTTGACCATTTCCTTCATCAGTGGTTTTTCATATTTGGTTGTTTTATGCACACCGAAAATGGAACTATTTGATTAGCTGTTGTTTCTGCTTAGCAATAGATTATTTCCCCATAATAAAGGAATGTGTTCAGATTGTGGGAATGTGTGGGTGTATCTAAATAGAAATAGATCTTATTTGAAAGACACTTAAACAGGTTGAAATGCCCTTCTAATAATTGTAGATCAACAAGGGTGGTGACTGAATATCAATAGTGCAGGCATTTGCAGTTCTGATATATGAAAACTCTAATTTTGATAATGGAAAAAGGACATTAGTCAGTGTACAAATAGCATCGCTAAACAAATTCTGGCATACTGTGATAGCCAGTATCCAAGTCCTTAAAAATATTTTACCGATTTCACACTAGTTACAAAATTTCCTTGCTATTTATAGCTATATTGCTGCTAATGTTTATGAAACACTACTTAAAAAGTGGCCTGTATTATGAAATAAAATTGGTCATAATAAAAAAAAGTGACCTGTATTGAAACTAATAACTACTCGTCTCTGTGATCAATTATTCAAAGACCTGAGCACAGTAGCACTCTTATGAGTTCAGAAGAGATGCAGCTAAAAGAAAAAAAATTCTAAGGATTTATACTAAGATGTTAAAGGTCAGAGGGGGTGATAGTATAAAAAAAGTTTTTTTTTTAAAGATAGGTTTAATTTTCTTTAGTTTTCTCTTTAGTTCTTGTGTTCTACAGTGAACATATATTACTCATGCAATAAAAAGTTTTAAAAATTACCTCCACTAAATTAAAATGATTGGAATAAAAAATATTTGTCACATGTAAATTTTGCATGTAACAATGCCATGATTTTGAAGTCCTCAGAGGACAACTGTGCATTGACTGCTAACCTGGGCATGCCTTGGTTTTTGAACTGTCTCGGGGGAGGGTGCTCATGGTGAAGGAGGCTGTGGGGAGCTGGTCAGTGCCGAGGCAGTGAGCAGTCAACTGTTTCTAGAATTGTACAGAGTTCTCAGCATCTCAGAACTGGGTTGTCTTTTTCATGATGAAAATTGTCTAATTTTCCTTGTAAAATGTGATACTAGTTTCTTACGATTATTTTTTATCCAAAGATAAAATCCTTAAAGGGACAATTCTAATATAAATGTACTCATAAATGTACTTATAAAATTTTAATATTTTCTTATCTTAATGCTACCAAAATGTGATACATGAATGGTATTGTCCGTGAGCAGTTTGTCCCCTACCTGTCCTTGATAAGACAAACTTAACTAAGAGTCAGCTTTGACTGAGTAATCCTATTTCTGTTGAATCTAAGAGTAAAACATATGGTTTGCATTTTATGATATTTTTCAAAAATCTTATTTTCTAATAATTGATTTTTATCATATTTTGTAAACATGTCCATAACAGATACAGAGGAAAAAAACAATATGGTTTGTCACTGCATTAAACCTTTATTTAAAAATGAGTTACAATATTTCCCTATAAAAGGTAAAGGCAAATAAACTATATTTTCAAAATGTAGGTCAAGATACACATACTGACAAGTCACATGAACTTACTAAAACAATAGGAAAGATTATGTAAAAACAGGGGTTCTGGAACTTAGAACTCCCACAAGTACACTGATAATTTTGTGGCACTCTTGCCAAGACGGAAGAATAATGCTTGCCTTCTTCCAATGATGCTTCCAGGGCCCACAGGATACACGAGATAAAAAGGCTTTCCCCTGAAGATGTGGAGTCTATGAGGGACATTCTGACACGCAACATGTACCAAGTTCGACGAAGGGTGTGTATAAGCCATCTGATTTGTCCCTGTTGCCTCTTCTTGGAACCAGTTCTCCCTTAGGAATCAATTCTTGGTCACATTATCCTCTTTAAAGCAGCTTTCTTGCTGAACATTTTTTCCTTGCCTTGTTTGGAGAACAGAAAGTTAATTGTTACATTACTGCTGTAAAATTGGCACCGGTAATATAAAAGGAAATGCAAATCCAGTTGCTGGCCCTAGGGGTCAGGCTGCCCTTAGCTCTGCAGCCTGCTTTTCTGATCCAGCAGGTCTCCCTCTTTCTCCAGAGATGGACATATGGTGGAGCTTATTATCCCCTGCATCGCAGAAAGAAAGATGGCACCAAGATGCTGATGAGAGTTGCTACTCAATCTGATTGGCTGTAATAGAGCTCAGAAAATTGAGATGGTTTAGATTAGAATTTTGAAACTACAGTGCTAAAAGCCTACATAAAAAGAGACGTGTTAGGCATATCATTTCTCAGTTTAAAAAAAAAAAAAGGTAAGGGGTCTATACTGGCACTTGGGAACTAGACCAAAAGGTGTAGGAAGAACATTTCTGGGGGCTGTGAGTGAGTTCTCCTGAAACTTTGATTTAGTCAAATGACGTGTAAACTCGTTTCCTCTAATTACGTTTTTTTTTTTTTTTGCTTTTGTTTTAAGTTTGAGGTTTCAATGGAACATCTCAATTCTCGAGTGTAATTATAAATGAATTCATTTGAAGAACTTGGTTTTTATGGCTGTGTCGTAGATCATAGTCTTGATGGGACCAAAAAGTCTTAGCTAAAGTTCCTAATTTTCAAATTGGAGATGCCCAGGTTAGGGGAATTGTTTATCTGACTTATTTAAGCCCACAAAACAAATCTAAGTTAGGACCCTAGGTTCTCCGACTGCCTATCCAGGGCTCTTTCCATGACTCTAGACTAACATGATCCAGTGAAAGTGAATGTTTTCTGGCTTCCTGTTTTGTAAAGGTCAGTGATTAAGGTGACATCAAAAGGCTCTGCACCTGCTGAAGGAATATAGGTCAGCACGCTTAGAGTGAATTCAAAAGCTTTCAAACCATTCCAAGTGAAACTGTTTCAGTGACACTATCACATTCTGCCTTAGATAAATAGTTAAGAACTTCCTGGTTTGAAGAATGTGGATTAGATTGTTGAGAGCCACAGCCCTTCCCCATGTTGATGAAGGTTGAATTTAGAGGAAGGTCCAGAAATGGACATAGAGATCATGGGACTCCAGCACAATCTAAAATAAGGTTAACTGGCCCAAAACAAACAAACAAACAAACAAAAATAAAAAAATGGCACCTGGACTCCGATGAGAGCCACTGTTCAATCTGATTGGCTGTAATAGAGCTCAGAAAACTGAGATGGTTTAAGTTGGAATATTGAAAGCACAATGCTGAAAGCTTAAATAAAAAGAGACATATTAGACATATTATTTCTCAATTTGGAAGATGGGATGGAGTCTATAGTGGAACTTGAGAACTGGATCAAAGGGCATTTTAGTGACATTTCTAGGGGAAGTAGGTGAGTCCTCCTGAAACTTGGATTTAATCAAATATATCTCTTCTTTTCCTTTTATGACGATTCTCAGATACTCACCTTACTTCTCCATTTATCAGTGTGCCTTTTCAGTCTGTCCTCCAGATTTCTCTGTTCTAAGCTATGCAGTATCCCCCAAATCAGCAGACAGGTCAAGGGAGAACATAAATAATAAACAGAGGGCCTTCCAAGCCTCCGAGGTGGCTTTTGCATCCACTTTTGTTACTTTGAGAGAGTGAAGCTCACCAGACCTACCCCTTCCTGTCTTTCCTTTCTTACTGTGTTTTTTACATGGGTTGTATGACCCGTCTCCTCTAGCATGGTCCTCTTAAAGAAAAAACTGCTCTAAACATGCAACCCAGGGCAACTGTTTGTCTGCTTTGCTTCTAGTGGGCAACCTACCATTGTGAGGATTGTCATAAAAGGTGACACCTGGAGTCCTATAGCTTAGATGATAGGGTGCAGGCCTTCCATAGCAGCTGGGGCATTTCTCGCAGTCCATAGCTTGGAAGAGGACATCTTAGGAGTCAGGAGTCACTTTGGGGCCAGGCTAAAATGAGTTCAGGATTTGACTTTGGGAGATCCTGATACACAGTTTGTCTGAAATTAAGCTGATCTTGCTGGGTCTGTTTTTCTTGGGGGTTCCAGTCTCTCCTATCTGAAGCCACACCCTTCAGTACATCTAGTACAATATCTTCACTGGCAAGGAAGCTGAAGTAACCTCTAGAGATTCCCAGTGGAATATCCACAGCAGAAACTTTCTGGAATGCAGTGGAGATTGAGATTGAGAAACACTAAATTTATAAGAGAAGGAACTGGCCTCAGCCCAGACCCTATGGATAAGTCAGAGATTAATGGGCAGACCCTGGGATGGCATAAATGATCAAGTCACACAAAATTTCTATATACTTTCAAAGGAGGAAAACCATTTATTCAACTTTAATTCCTTTCAGTGAAGACTTAATGCACATCTAGGATGCACATCTTGCCCCACAGATCTCCAGTTTTAATGGGAAATACAAACTTTAAACAGTCACCAGTTCCTTTACTATAGGGCAGAAAAGGAGGAAGGAGAGGAAAGAAACTTGAATATACATTATATTGTAGGACCTACTATGCTCCTTGTGGATAGGCAAATTAGACAAGCACATGTATGATGTGATATGAGGTGAAATAGGAGAGAAAAATGTCAAAATTCTTTTTAAAGTATAGCCTTCCTTCAAATCAAGGTGTTGGAAATTCCTCCTAGCAATATATGTATATAAATACATATATGTTTATATTCACATCAATGGATATGTGTGTGTAAACATATGCACACTGTTTATTTTGTATAAACCTTATAAAAGTTTGTCTCCATATTCTAGCTTAATTTTTAAATATTTTTTATGACAGTGTCATATGTTATTCTTTTATATCTCAATGTATAAGACTCACTTAGATCGAGGTCCATCATTGGCGATGCTTGATAAAACTTCATATTTTGAACTGGCTTCAAAATTCAATTTTTTGGGGCCAAGTTGTCAGATTGATTAATTTGTCAAGTTTGGCTGGTAAAGATCAATCAGCATAAGGAGAAAGTAGGCTTTGCTAATTTCTCATTTTCCCTTGATCCCCAACCTGTGCCTTCTTTATGGAACTACTTTTACACAATTGTTTATTTTGTGAGTACTAGTTAACTAGTATTGAGTTAGTAGATAATAAAGTCCACAGATCTACTTAACTGGATGTATATATACTAAAACACAAACAATAGACTAAACACCAATGAAACCAATGAGGACACTGTTGTTAGCCCCTCCTTGTTACAAACTCCCTTTTCTGTTCTGACAGGAAACCTGGCCATCTCATGTAATGACCAAGTGAGGGTCTAGCATAAATTCACATATTAAAAACTAATAAAGCTTAATCTTTTATGCATTTTTATAAAAATAAATTAAAATATAAGTATTAGTATTTTATTTTCTCATATTAGGATCATCAGTGTGCACTTGGTCTAGAGGATGTCATCTCCTTAAGAGGTTGTCCCCAGCCCTTTCTGCACCTCTAGTCTAACCATATTTTGAATAATGTTTATCATTCTCTCATGAGAATAAATTCCCAGCTCTGCTTCAGTGTCCTTTCTTCTCTCCTTTACAGCTGTTTTACAGCTATGTCATATCTCATGTGTTCCCTTTTCCACTCATCTTCTAAGACTCAGCTCCATGTGATGCACCTTTCCTGCCCTTTCCTGGGTTGCGTGCCCTTTGCCTGTCCCTCCACAACTCCCTGCAGACCCTAGCATCTTATCACTTACTGGAGCATGTAATAGTATATGCTTATTTGTTTAACTCCTTCAGTAGGCTATAAACCTTTTGAAGACCATAATTCTAAATTATTCATATTTTAAAATTCCGTGTCTACCATGGCCTCCAGCACATAGAGCTTTCCTCTTTTACTTTTGAACTGAATATCTTTATTAAAACATCTGTGAACAAAGAGTGCTCACGCCTGCAGTCCGATCCTGTTATCCAATGGAACATACAGACCCCGGAGAGACAAGAAATTCACAGGTGAAACTTGAGTGAGAAGAAGGGAGAGAAGTTTCATTAAGCACTTTGCAAGCATCTGAGGACTGATGTTGGTCTATGGTTTAAAACGGGTTTCACTGACCTGGGTAAAGATAAGGCAAGAATTTTTCATAAAACTAATCTGATTCATTTTGAAGGATTGTCCTTTTTGGGGGATGATGTCTTTCCTAATATTTTTTATTAAAAGGCCTCTTCTTTTTGAACTGATAATGGCAATAGTAATTGGTTGCTTTTTTTAAAAAAAATGTATCTTTAATTGGCAAAAAAATTAAATAAAACAACCTCATAGAAATTCCCAAAGCTGTTTTGACATTTTCCTGACCCATTAAATTCAGACACTAAGTAGCCGCTGGCTTAGAACAAAAAACACAACCTGGGAAAGAAAGCATGCGTGGGGAAGGAAAAATCTGTGAGTGTTTTAGGGGGGACCACTGCAAGAATGATAGAGGGACAGTACAGATAGATAGCATTGCTATGTGGGCCAGAGTCTCAGGCTCCAACCACAGATCTGTCCTGAGAGGGGTGGCCTCAGACCCAGACTTTTCTTCTTGGTCTTCTCGCTCTAGGAGTATTTTAATTTGTGACATTTCCATTGCTTCCTGAGGCTGAAGTTTGTACTGGAACTGTGCTTACATATTTGCCATTCTGTCTTTCTACAGACACTGTCCTACAACAAATATAACCTCAAAACCCAAACAAGTGAGAAGCAAGCTAAAGAGATCCTGAGCCGCCGTCAGAACACCTTGCGGAAGAGCATGAGGAAAGGCCAGAGCCTGCCATGGGGAAGGCCGGTAAGGTGGGGGCTGGGGCCTCACCGACCCGCTGAGCCTCCTCTTGTGGCTGCCACCGACATTTAAACAAACAAAAAAAACTACCACCTTGTTGTCAGGGAAATACAAAGCAAGAGGGTATAGGTCATCATACATGGGTCCCAGGCCTCTCTGAGTGTCCCTGTCTGGGTGTCCTTGTCTGGGTGTCCCTTTCTGTGTTACCAGAGAGTGGGGTTCCTCTCCTGGAACTTTGTCCAGGTTCTTGATGTCTTGAACAAAGAATTGAGCAAGACACTGAAATACAGAGAAAAAGAAAAGCTTTATTAGAAGAGAAAGTATACTTCCAGATGTGGAAGTGTGCCTGAGCAAGAGAAGCATGGCTCAAAAGCCTGGTAACAAAGCTTTTGGGGATTTTATCCCTATTTGGTGTGGGTGGTTACTTTTCTTAGAGGAGTAGGCTTCCTTGATTGACAACTAAGATTGATAGGATTCAGTGATTCATCATTTGCTTTCTACTCATGTTCATTCCCAGAATTCAGTCTGTTATAATGTTAATAAACTTCTGGGCATATGCATCATATTATAATGATGATATAATGAGGCTAAGGTAAATTAAAGATCTTTGGGGTCTTTATTGAGCAGGTGCAGGTCACTGACTAAAACTAGTACTCAATTTTCTGCTCTTGTTTCTTTCTATGAGTTACTTTTAGCCCCCAAATGCTTTCTGGCTTGCTTAATTGTGGGCAGACTAAGGTGGACCCTTTCTAGAATAGGATGACTTCAGTGTCTTTGCAGGCAGACCTGAAACCCCCTAACTAACTTTCCTGCCTAACTCTTTTCTAACAGCCATGAACCCCTTATTATTAGTATGGATGTTGAGGGAAGAGTGCTCTCTTCTGTATCTGCTTCCTTCTGAGAAGGGTCATAGTCCCTTCCTATTGGGGTTTCATGGAGCTCTTTCTTTCTCTGTCTCAAAACACGATCTTAGGTTTCCTGTAGAAGTGCCACCTCAGTCCCTATACAAGGAAAAGAAGATACAAACTTGCTATTTAAATCATATATCCATTAATTTTCTATTATTGATTTGACCATTAAGCAAGTAAAGGGAAACAGGCTTGGTTAATATATTTCTTAAAGAGTAAAAAGAACTTTGGCCTAAAGAACCCTCCCCTCTCAGACTCTAAGAGCCTTGCCTGGACTTATGCCATTTTTGCTAACAATGGGCCAATGACATTTATCAATAACCAGAGGATCTGAGTCACCACTTTTGAGGCAATTATCTGGATTTGAGGGAGACGGCCTTTTTCCCAAAGAAAGGAGAAAAGAAAGCTTAACTAGTTTCACTAAAAAGATTAAGAACTCTGCAAGACATGTCCATTTCATTTCCTGCTAAAAGATTAATAATTTTACAAGTGATGTCCTGTAAGGTGTCCCTCTCTGGGTCCCAGGCCTGAGGAACCCAAGGATTCTGTCTGTGGGGTTCGTGGTGGCAAACTGCCCTCTAGGGTGTGTCCCTGACTGGAACATGCTTGCTGGGTTGAGTCTAGACCAGACTCCATGGTGGCCAGGCACTAAGCACTTCAGGGAACCTCTGTAGACTAGAGCCCCCAACTCTAGGAAATTTCATTTTCTCCCAAGAAGATATAGGGAAGAATTTGTTTTGCAAAGATGCTTGGGCTCTACCTTCATATCAACCCCTGTGCATCCGAACTATTCTGCTTGAGGCCATATTGAACCAGCCATACTGGGCCTTCTAGATGGAGATTGGCTCTGGAGAGACCCTCATCTATACCCTCATCTCAGTGCGGTTGTGGGAGTAAATTTGAGAGGTTTATAATGGTCCATTTTGTCATGAAACGGGAAGGAAATACATATTAAAGGCCAAAGCATTGTTTTTGTTTTTGTTTTTAAACAAAAGTAACCAAAAGTTTGTAATCCAAGCAAAAGGCTAGAGGATAGGTCTGTGTCCTTTACATTGTTTGGCACCTGAAAGTCCAGATTGCAGTAGCTAACTCTGCTGTTATTTCTACTTGCTTCCCATAGGCTGGTACTAAAAACATTCGTTACCTCTCCTTTCCTTGTAACAACTCTCTGCCAGTGAGAAGAGACACCAGAGCTGCTAAATTCTCAGGTAACCTGCGTGCCTGGCGGCACTTCTCCTTTTCTGGAAAGGGTCAGATGGTAAATATTTGGGAGCTTGTGGGCCAATATGCAAAATCAAGACTATTACATAGGCACTTATATGATAAGAAAGAAATATTTTTATTAACCTAATTCAGAAATTTATTAATGAACACTTGAAATTTGAATTTCATATCATTTTTACTTGTCATAAAATATTCTTTTAATTATTTTCAGCCATTTAAAAATATAACAACTATTTTAGCTCCTGGGCTATACAATAACAGGCAGCAGGTGGCTATATAGCCCAAGGGTCGGAATCTGTTGAGCTCTGTCTTAGAGAAACAGAAAATAGTACTTTTTTTTTGAAGTTGTGGACTTCACCCATGATTTAAATATTAGCAGTATTCTCCAAAATCACTTAAATTTTGCTAAAATAATTCCCTCAAATTTACTGATTAAACGTTTCTCATTTAATATCTAATTCTTAAGTAGAATTCTTAGAATTATTAAAACTGTATATTATTCTAATAAAAACAAAGTTGTTATTTTAAAAATGTGTATATAATATAATTTCTATCATCAAAGGTAACATATAATATTTATAATGTGCCATGTTTCTATTTTAATTTTTCTGAAATTTTAAGCCTTAAAATCTCATTGAAAATTCAAATAAACTAAACACAATGGATTTTAGAAGTAAATCTTTGAAGAGTGAATATACTTATTCTTTAAAATAAAATTTATTTTTTTATTTAAAAACATGCTTTATATAAAATCAAAATCAATCAGTATAAAAAATCATTAGAAAGTTAAAAGCACTTGAAACCCAACACTGCGATGTAATTTGTCTATAATGCTCTCTGCACCATCCTGATCTCAACACTACTTATGCCTGATACAAAAAAAAAAATCACACACTAGCATCACATTATACAAAGAACCATAGTATAGCTATTGTTTTGTAACTTATAAATTATTTAGTTCACCCAATAATATTTCCATGTCAATAGATATGATCAATTTTAATGACTTAATAATAGTCAATTATGTAAAAACACCATAACTTATTTTGCTAAATTCTTATTAATAAATATTTAAGGTATTTCTCATTTATAGTGAAAATAAGCAATGAAATATAAAACATCTACATTATATGATGAGTTAGCAGGAGATGACCACCAAAAGGCAAAGTCACCTGAGCATCATCTGAGCATTAATGTACAAATCTTAAACAAAGCATTATAAACAAAACACAGCACATTAAAGGAATCCTATGTCTTACAAGTGGGACTTATTCCAGAGAAGGTGTTTAACATTTGAAATGTATTTACATTATCCAACAGAAAAACAGGTAAAGGGTTCTAGCTTTTCAGTAGATACCCTAAAAGAAATCTCACTCATACTTTAAATAAAAACCATAAAATCCCGGGAAAAAAATATATACAGGACTTACGTGAAGAAAACATAAAATTTTAGCTGTCATTTCCTCTCAGTAAAAGGGAGAATATTGGTACCTCACACAAACAAAAGTGTTGCTCTAATGTGAAGCCAGTCAGTGCACATAAACCTCTTAGAACAGTGCTTGAAACCAAGGAAATGTGTAATAAATATTATTCATCATTATTATTACCATTAAGGCATATCAGAGAAGAGTTGACACAGGTAGGTAGAGATGTTCTTGGAAAAGAAGACAACACATCAGGAATGTCAGTTCTACATGAATTAATCTAGACATGAAATGAAATCTTTGCCCCAATAATTTTTTTTGTTGTTTGAATGTGCTTAACTGGTTCTAAATTTCATTAGGTGAGCAAATAGAAATCAGAGAAGGAAGCATAATATGTTATAAAGAATGATAATAGTAAATAGGGTGAGTCCAAGATAGTTCTTCTTCTGTATAAGGACATAATAATTTGAGTCCATCTTCTTTCCAAACTTGAAATCTTTCTGCACCAGGACAAGGTCAGGGACTAGCCAGAGAAGCTCTAGGAGGGAACATGGAGGGATAAGACATCCATCCCACAGCAATCCCTGGCTAACCAGGCTGTGACTTGGAGCATTTTTCATTCTCACTCTCCTCTTGCCTCCAGTGTTAGAACATCTCTTACTTTAGATACCCGAGAGCTTCCTGCTGCTTTGGGAGACTCTAAACACTCTTCCAAAGCTCCTTGACCCTTGGGGTTCTCTTAGTGTTATACATGAAGAGGTCCTGCTGGATCCCCCTCATACCCCAGAGACTGCTTAAAACCTGTGTACACTGGAAGAGATGAGAAAGTTCTGTAGGTGGAGGACAGTGATGGTTACAGGACAATGTGAATATACTTTGTGCCACAGAACTACACAGAATATTGTGAAAAAAATAGTGAAAATGCTTAATTTCATTCATTTATTTATTTATGTATCTATCTATCTATCTATCTATCTATCTATTTATTTATATCACAACTAAAACAAAAAAAAACCATGAAGAGAATGGTATAGGTGGGGGAGGTCGCACTGGGGGATAAGTCTGTACTGGGTCACCTGTCCACTTTTGTCCCTGAGTATTACGCTCTGCCCTGCCCTGAGCAGAAGCGTTTTTCATTTTTCCTTTGTTTTGCCTCCGGGTGCCCATGCCCAGAAGTTAAGACTCTCAGTCAGGTGGCAAATAGAACAGATATTCAGATTTATTTGCAGAGGTCTCCACTGATGTCTCCCAGGAACTGTGGGGTTGGGGTGCTGACCCGAAGGGGGATTGTGCAAGAGGGACGAAGCACAGTCCCCACCCTTTGTCCTTCCTCTTTCTTCCTTCCTTCTTCCACTTTTCAGCCAACTGCTTCTTTCCATTCTAGACAGGTCTAATGACTTAAGTTGAGTGAAACCTTACAGCTCACCCGCCTAAGCCTCTTTCTAGTGCTTAGAATACACTTTCCAATACCCAGAATGTGGTCAGGAAGCTATGGCTAGAATCTGTCTGCTGGTGGGAGAATGTGCTCAGGAGTGATTGGAAAGCAAGAGAGGGAAGAAAGGAATGAGAGGAAGGCTATTGGGGGCAGATTTGGGGGTTCCTGCCTCCCACTCAACTTCCAGGCTACCTTCTCAGAATAATTTGGTTACATTTTGGAGAAACATTATTGAACAAGGTATTTTAAGATTTTCTGATGTCCTACCTCCTAAACACATTTTGTCAAATATATACTTCTGTGCTTATTAGTTTTAGGTATGGGGATTTTGTTTTTGTTTTTGTTTTGTTTTGCTTTGATTTATTAAGAGGGAGGAGAGAATGGGAGAAAGAACCCTGCTTTCGAATTTAAACATGATATTCTTAAAATATCTAAATTTTCAGGAGAATATTTAAAGAGAAAAGAAATTTATAAAGTTCAAATTTTGAAGAGATGAGAATTAAAGAAATTTGTGAAAAAGATTCCTTCAAAGATATGGGTACAAATGAAGCAAGGAAAAGGCAGTGTCCTGGGCATGGCTGAGATATATGGAAGGTCACCAAGAGGGAACATTACATAAATATTCAATGGCTTTTCTCCTTTCATGGTGCAGCCCTTCCAACCAGCACATGACATGCATAAAGAACACAGTGACAGTCTGATGAGGGGTAGATGCACAGCTGGACGGGCCCTGCTCAAAGTTCGGTCTCATCTTCACTGTGTGATACTGAAAGTCACTTAACCTCTTGAAACCTCAGCCTCTTTGCCTATAAAATAAGCATCACAATTTTCCTCATCACACAGGGCTATTATGAGGATTAAATGGCATAAGAGATGTTAAATGATTAGTGCAATAAATAGATGTTACAATAATTATCATTGCCATGCATGCCAGCCACAATCTTTACATCCTCTTACCTCCTTTGAAATGAGAGCATCTGGTCATGGCTGTTTTGGCACACAGGGCTCTCTGCTGTGCCCACACTCCATCCCTGTTTCTCCAAGATTAGCCAGTTCAAGGTTAAAGAGATGAAACTTAGATTTAGTGCTTTCTGGTTAAAATGATTAATGATTTAAAAACAAACAGATAAAATAACCATTTTCATATCAAAATACCATATCACTTTCAGTTTAGCATTGATCTCTGATAACACAAAGTATCTTTATGCCTCATAGTCAGTCACTTTGATTTTGTAAAAAAGCACTCCCTTATTTACCTGGAGGAGATGAGCTTGATACACAGGTTTCCATGCATTCTCTTTATCTGTAACACTGTGCATGGAGCTTCTATAGTTGACCCTTGAACAACATAGGTGTTAACTGCTCAGGTCCACTTATATGTAGATTTTTTTTTCAGTAAATGCATACGAGTACTGTAAATGTATTTTCTCTCCCTTAAGATTTTCTTTACAACATTTTCTTCTCTCTAGCTTACATTATTGTAAAACTACAGTACTATATAATATATCTAACATATGTGTTAATTGACTGTTTTGATTTTATGTAAGCCTTCCAGTCAACAGTAGGCTATTAGTAGTTAAAATGTAGGGGAGTCAGAAGTTATACATTGATTTTTGACTGTGCAGGGAGTCAGAGCCCCTAACCCCAACGTTATTGAAGAGTTGACTCTATTCTACTCTTCTGCTTGGGGAAGCAAAATGAAAAAAAGAAAATTGTGCTGGTCAGAAAGTTAAGTGTTAGAACTAGAGTATCAAGAAGGACTCTTTTTTGTTTTGGGCTCTTGCCACCTAGATAGTAAGTCTTCTCTCTGATCGTGGGTCTTGTTCCTCCCTCTTTTTGTCATATTTTCCTAGATAACGACAGCAGTGATTCAGAACTCTCCTTGATCATGTTCAACACACAGTCTCAAACAAGGTCGTTTCGAGAAAGACAACTGACACAAGAAATAATGCCAATGAAGAATTTAAACAAAGAAAGGAAGCCATGCAGCTTTGGCTATGAAAGAAACACAAGCCAAGAAGAGCGTATTGGAGGGAGCCGAAGGGTTGCTTTAAGGCCCAAACCTTTATTTCATGTATTAGATGAGGAGTGTGAATCTGGAGGGGAGAGTGGGGAAGAGGTCTCAGCGATTGGGTCTGGACAGTCCACTGAGCACAGACACAGAAGGGACTACCATAGGTCTCACAGTCCTTTTCTCCAAAAAAAATAGTTTTATTGTGTGCAAGCTTTGTGCTTTCTATTATTGTGAAAAAAGAGTTTTCAGAATCCTGAAGAAAGCTATTGAGTTTACTTTTTTTTTGAAGCTATTAGGCATGCATCTAAAGAGTCAAGAAGATATTTTTGGAGAATTGAGAGCAAATTTGTACATTTTGCCCCATTCTTAGTGGGTATACTTTGTAAATAATTCCCTGTGAGTGATAGATCTTCATCATCCCAGAAATTATTCACTAAGAATTTCTAAGAGTGTGTGATCTGTGCAATTTATTGAGATGCAACATGATTGGTCAGTAATTCATCTTGACAATATTCATGGAGAACTAGGAGGACTCCTAGAAATATCCTGGTCCAACTCCATAAGCTTACAAATGAGGACACCTTGCCCAAGATCATGTGGTAAGCTGCTTGCTTCACAAGGTGATTGAACTCCCTCACAAGAGAATGCATTTGACGTTGAGTTTGATATGAACTATACAATAATTACATTTATAAAGAAAGGTAAAATTTGTCATAACATTGCTATATTTAATCAGTAGCAATAAGACAGCTGTGACCTAGACTACAGAATTAATCTATGAACAATAGGCTTATCTACCTTATAGCTGGAATATTTATTTTAAAAACAAATATTAGAAACAATATAGCCATAAACATGCTTATTTAGTAGTAATGACATGAGCAACAGGTGTTTGTTAGATATGCATTTGTAGGGTATGATATTTTGCCCTAGAGATTGAAACTATTTTCCAACTTAATTTTCCTTGTTCATTGTCCCCAAACTCGACCTTGAACCTTACACTCCAGCTCACCAACTTTGCTACATGACTTTATCTTTTCTCCTTCTCTTCTCTTCATCTTCTCTCTCTTCTAGCCACATGTAGATTGACAATATTTATAAAGTGCTATTTATTGAACCAAATTTCTAATCTATAGTAATCAATTAACCATAATATTTTTTATCAATTTCTGTTTTTGGATCTCTAACCATCTCCAATTGATTAAATCCCATGCATCTTTAAAGGTCATGATCCAATGTACCTGGCTCCCTAGATCTGCCTTGATCCCCTTAATCAGAAGTAATCAAATGATCCCCTTCTTCTTTGGTGCCCCTGTGTATGTGTCATGGAATTTATCTGGGAATTACACTTACACATGTGCGTGTGTGTCCACTACAATAGTCCATGGTCTAAAGGAAGGGGAAGATAATCTGTCTCTTGTCTTTACCTTTTTCTATTTGTTTTAGTTTTTTTTAAGTTATTATAATGCTTGGACATGTTAAGTTATCTATGAATGTTGACATCACAATGACATTTTAGAGCTGGAAGAGACATTAGAGAAGATGTTGTCAGACATTCTTATTTTCCAGGTGAAAAAAATGAGCCTTCGAGAAGCGGTGCCACTTCAGGCTCTGCTTTCCCATGAAGGACATGGGCTTGTCCTCTAGTATAACTAATGGATGACGGTGACTGAAAAAGGATATATGACTTTCCACAGACTGATAGTTTGTGAATAGCATTCACCCAGGTTCCTGCTGTAGTGTTAGAAATGGCAACCAAAAGAGCCTACTTATCTTTCTTCTTCTGAATCTGAAATGTAAGACAGCTTTTAAGTTGTCTAAATATTTGGATTTAACAAAAATTATATACTACCAAATAACAGCAATCGGCCTGAAGGGTTAGAAGCATCTATAAGACCAGGGATCTCTAGGTTTTTCTTTTTGTTTAAACAAACAAGCAGTCAACACCTCAGAAAAAACTTTATGTCCCCTGAGAGGGAGTCAGTGAGTCATCTTTCAGCTACAGATGGAAATATAGAGACAGAGAGGGGTCATCAGAAATCACCTTTTGAAAGCCATATGCAAAGTTGATTTATAAGAAGTAAAGAGGGTCCATGTCCCTTAGTGGACTTGGCACATAACACTAGAAGTCCAAATTGCAAAGGCCCCTTCTCAGAGTAGCTATCAAGGTCTAAGAATTAATGAAAGTCATCTAACTCTTCTGATTTACTCTGACATGCCGGTGCCATTAGAAAGAAGGGTGGTAGAATTTTGTGAGTAGATTGAAACTTGCCCCTTTAAATGGTAAGAACAATAATCGACATGTTTATCCAGAAGTCTTTGTTCATCTGGACATTGTTTGGCTAAGGCTGCCTGAGACTAGAAAGTGGCCCCAGAGCTCCTACTTGAAAGGTGAGGCAGGTTGAGGGCACAAGTGGTGTTGGTGGCTCTGGTTGACTTGGAGAGCTCATGATGAAATGGCCTCTTTGTTTGTCATCCAGGATTGTTTCAAAATGCAGTGTGATCTGATCTTCATTCCATTAGTTACAGCTCACTCTGGGGATTCATTGAGGGTGTGATAAATGCCCTGGGAGTGTGCTTGGTTATGTTTCTAATGATGAGTTTTCCCCCACAAAAACGCATGCAGATCAGCAGAGAAAGTTTCCTCTTGGGCGTTGAGGAAGATCTGGTTCCTTTTCCCTCGTTGGTGCAGGGTGAGAATGGAGTCCTATATGAAGTGTCCTCCTGGAACTGACTTCTGGTCCATTGAGCAGTCCACCTTCTCTGCCCTTGGCCAGATTTGTCCTTTTATCTTCAACTTCAAAAAGCAGACACACGACTCAAAAAATCCTACCTCTATGAGATATATCTTGTTTTGCATTGCTGTTTTGTTTTGTTTCCTTTTTTTGTTTGTTTCTCAAGCCTATTTATGTTGTTAGGCTGAATGTTTTTGGGTTTCAGTGAATTCCGAAGTAGGGAAAAGTAACATTTCCTTGTATTTATCATATTCAGCAGATTTCCTTAAGGTTTTCCACATGGTTTCTCATATTTGGGATGTGGCAAGTATTCTTATTCAACTTCTCCAACCTTGAGGTGATGCCATGGGCACGTCTCCCATCTTTAATCAATCTGCTAAAAGAGAAACCTTGGCCACTGGCCACAGAAAGAGATCTGCTATGACAAAGTGAAGATGAGATTCTAGACACTTTATTGTGCTTCTTTCATATTTTATCTTGCTCATAAAGGCCATATACATCTGTGTTCCTCTTCTTAAAGAAGTTTAAAGGATCATGGCGGGGTGGGGGGGGTGGCGCGTGTAGGGTTGGAATCACCACCTGAATTCAGTGGTAGAATTTCCATTGCTATATAAGAGGTGACTACTAAGGCAGATGTGTGGCAGAACTCAGGTCTTCAGCTTAGTACTGATCAGCCTGCAGCAAAGCCCCCCAAAAGACCTCCTCACCTATTTGGATGCCTTTAGATTTTAAAATCAATGTAGTTATTTCAGAGCTCAGGCTCTGAAGTCAGACCACTAGTAGCTATGGGAGCTTGAGCAACTTAACTTCCCTAAGTTGAAATTTACCATTGATATTATAAGGTAATAATTGTATCTACTTCATAAAATGATTATGAAGATTAAATGAGATAATCTATGTAAAAGTCTTAGCTTGTTTGTTTTATTGTAAGAGCTTGGTCACTAACAGCTATAATTATTTAGGCTAAATTATATGTGCTCTTGAAAGAAGACATACATTGATTGAATAAAATAAAGAAATATAAATAACAGAAATCTGAGTTTTCTGAGAGGCCATTTGATTGACATAGTAGAAGATACTTTGGGAGAGGATGTGACAAAATTGAGAGCATTGAAAAATGTGATCACAACTCGGCTGTGTCTCTATCTAGCATCCATCAATCAATAGCACCAGAGATAAGGTCTGGATATGGATTCATGTTTTTAAATCACAGCTTGTTTATTTATGTGTCATTACCTCAAAATTATTGTATTTTCCTCTCTGGGGACAGTTACCCTGGTGTCCAATCCTAATCATGGTTTATTCTCATAGAGACAATGGATTTAGGAGTCCTGATTCTGCATATTATAATAGGGACCAGTGAAGAAAGGGATCACCTTCATGCTGAGGTTAAACCCCTTGTTGGGGTTTAATTTCTCAGCTTGGAATCTTTTCTATAAGATAACTGCCCTCCAAAAAAGTGATTGTCTTAACTTATCGATATTAACTAAAGAGGCAAGTGTTTAAGAATTTCCAGCATGGAAAAAAATTGTTTCTGGTATGTTTCATAACTTTTTAAAATTAAGAGAAGTAATTTTTTTTATAAATAAAGTCAATGAGTATGTATTGGTGTTGTCTAAGTTTTTTGCAATTATATTTTATCTATAAATAATATAGGTGGTTTATTGTAGTTTTAAATTTTTTTCCCTCACAAAACTCTGTCAAGCATCTTATTTCTAACTCCTCCTGAGAAAATCCAGGAGTACAGGCAGAAAGCTTTCTTTTAGGACATCAGTCACTGTTAATTGTTAATTGAGCCATAAGCCAAGGAAAATAAAAGAGATGCCTGCATCAGTGCTAGTCACTCTTGTAATTAGCAAGTGATACGTTGTTTTATCTGTGCTTCATATTTGATTAATAAACTTTTTTTTTCTGAGACTAATGAGCTTCCAAGCCAGGGGTGCTCAAGTAAGTATGATAGATGAGAAAGAAAAAATTTCCATTACCCAGCCTTCTTCAAATTAGGATTTGCTGAACAAAGTAACTGGAGCCATGTTATAAACTGAAACAAGATGACTGCACTATTTCCAGTGCAGTCATACAGATCTCAAATGAAAACGGGCAGCTCTGAAATCAAGGCACATACTCTGCTCTAGGATATAAGTCTTGATTAGAACAGTAATAATAACCACATATATAGAGTGCTTATTATATGCTAAACACTATTCAAAATGTTTTACATACATAATGTAGTATCATCACATCTTAAATGAAAAACAAAGACAAAAACAAAAACAGGGTTAGAGATATTAAGCAACAAGGCCAAGGTCTGCTTTCTTCCAAGGAAGACCTTAGAAACCAGGTTTGTCTGGTTCGTAAGCACCAACCTACACTTTTTCCCTGAGAGGAAGTAGGAGTTTAGTGACTTGAATCCACAGAGACACCCCACACTATTAAAAAAGAATTTTGCTTTAGAATGGACAAATAAATACAATACAATATGATATGATTTTGAAAATCTGTTTCAACAGACTCAGTGGATGAACTAAAAATTAGATGATGAGCAGGATTGATCATTGGCATCATTAAAATTATTTTTTGAGGACAAATAAAATGTTTTGTGTCTGATTTGAAATTGAGTTTCTTTTGAGTATTAATTATATGTTGTTTCCAAAAAACTCTGGTTTTGGTTCCCAAATGAGGGTTCCAAGCAGCCAATCTCCACAATGCTAGATGGCTCCAAAACATTGCACTATGCAATTTATTTGGGATTCAAATATAAACCAACAACCCACTGAAAGGATGGAGTGGGGTAGGGAGAATGACTCTGTTGAAGCATTCATATAATATTTAAAGCGGAATTTAAATTTTTGATTAGCTCTGTGCCATTAATTGAAAACACAATATGCCTAGCTTTTTGTTAAGAACTTTACATACACATTTTAAAAAATATTATTCTCACAGCAAGCTTATGAATTAGTTTTGAGGGCATGAAGATGGCAGTATATTTATATTTAGAGCTATCCGATTCCAAAGCCACTAACCGTGTCCACTAAGCTAGAGTAACACCCCCATACTTGCTGTAAAGAATATACTCAGTGAGCTAACAAAATGAATATGCTTTATGCCATCAACATTTGAATATGCTTTATGCCACTATCACTTCGCTAAATTAAGTACCAGTTTTGGTCTTGTTTATGCACCAATGCCACTGTCACAGCCACAAGTTTTCTTTCTGTTTTACTTGATGTTGAAGTGTTAATGGAAGCTAACAGTGACAGTGGCCAAATCATTAATTCAGGAGTCTGCATCTTGGATTAAGTATAGTGAAGTGAGAACATTCACAGTAATTCATTTTTTAATTTCAGTATTTTTATTCTAATTGGATTTTCTTTTTGAACCAATAAAAATGTTGTACATAGAGCCAGTTAGAAACTTTTAAAATAAGCGATCACCTAGCACCATAGCCCAAGAGCAGTTTAAAGAAAAGAAGGCCCCACAGTGCTTCATTTATTTTGTTTCCTTACAGGAATTTTTCTGGGTAACTGAGAGCAAGTGAAACTTGGACTCTGGGTTTCACTGGTGTACTGTTTCACCAGAGAAGGCAGCCCTTGTTTTGAGTTTGTGCTTGTCCTGGACCTGGTTCAGGAGGCAGCCCTATTATCTAACTATGCCATCTTTAAAAGGAGTCACATGTGTGTGGAGAAGGGAATACCCCCAAAGTTATAAATGCAAAAATTAAAAAGGTACAATCAATCAGAAATAGAAAAGAAGGATAAATGTTCTGTCTTCCTAAAAGGGACATTCTTAAAACAAGAGGACGAAAAGACAGGTCTTCACGCAGGGAAACACTCACAAGAAAGTCACACAGAGCAGACTAGGATAAACCAGCAGTCTTAAGAGCATAGGGTTCAGTAAACAGTGGTTGCTGTGCCTCACCCACACCCGTGATGCTGAATTTCAAGTTTGAATTTAGACAATCGAGCTGGAATATCTGCACTTTTACTCCACAACACATGGCGCTTCAGGCAGCTCTCTGTTAAAAATAATTGGACTAATAGTGCAAGAATGAAAATGAAGATTTGAAAAGTAAAATACATCTATGGTGACTTCTTCCAGGCGGAATGAGAGAAAATAAGCTTTGGAGAGTACCTCACAAGCAAGTTAGTGGTTTTACAATGACTTGAGGAGGCAGGATGAATTCGTTGGAGGAGAAAGGTATGATTGTGATTATCAATCACATCACTAGACCTTTCCTGATATTAGGGGAGAGTTAGAAGAACTTCATACTGAGGAAGATAATTTTACGTTTGATAAATTATTTGCAAGGCTTAATATACTGCCCAGTCTCCTTTCTAGACTATAAATTCTTTGAATACCGGACAAAAAGAAAGCTCTGGGGAAATATTGCTGCAGTTTAGTATCCTAATAAGTCCTAAGATCTGAATATCTTAGCTCAGTGGTCAAATCTTGGTCAGAGAGACCTGGTTCAGTTCTCCTAGGGCTTCTGAACTCTCTCCAGGATTGGAGGAAGTGTTGTCACCTGGCATAGGGTTCTTCTCACTGGACATTACCACCTGTCTGTAGATGACCTGAAGGCATCCTCCTCCAAGAGCGCAACAGAGAAGAATTCGGAATCTAAAGGTTTGGGTTGGAGTTTTAGTTCTATCACTTAGTGCTTGTGTGATGTTGATCAATTTCTTTGACCTCTTGAGTTAGTTCCACATCACTAGATTGAAATAATGACATCTACTCTACCTACCTCATGAAATGGTTGTGATTCTGGAATGAGGTCAAGAGTTGAGCAAACTCTGAAGTAGAGAACTTATTTTTAGACTTGAGGAAGTAGAACATTTTTGTGACTATGAAAGAACTTCAGGAGGAAGTAAAACACAAAGGTTAAGAGCTAGAAGACAGAAGAAAGCATATCTGAATTTAAATATTTTCCTCTGGCTCTGCAAAACTTTACTTAGGCAACTTGTTTAACCTTGCCAAGCTGAGATCTGGATATTCTCCCAGCCTGAGAGACCTATCCATATTCTTTTTCTCTATACTTCCTTGTCCTTTGTCATTAATCCTCAAGTCTTTCAAGACCCTGTTCCTTCCAAGAACCCTACCATCTGACCAAAATTGGGCCATTGTCCATGTTTGCAGATAAATGGACAAGATATATAGGTCAAAGTTCTATCCACTAGGACATTTCATCGACTGTAAAAACTGAGCAATATCCATTTGCAGTTATAATGCTAAAATAGTCTTTCTACTCCATATTCATGCCAGCATATGTGATAGACCTACTTGTAAAGCAGGATTACTGGCCATAGGGAACTTTTATGGTGTGTGTGTGTGTGTGTGTGTGTGTGTGTGTGTGTGTGTGTGTATAGTATAAGAAATTGGGTCATGATTATGGAGGCTGAGAAGTCCCACAATTTGCTTTCTGCAAACTGGAGACCTATAAAAAACAGTGGTGTAATCCAAAGAGTCCAGAGGCTTGAGAACCAGGGGTGCTGGTGTAAGTCCCAGTCTAAGAGCAGAGTCAAGGACAAAAAAGATTGATGTCTCAGATCAAGCTGTCAGACAGACAGACAGAGAGAGATTGAGAGAGAGAGAGAGAGAGAGAGAGAGAGAGAGAGAGAGAGAGAGAGAGAGAGAGAGAGAGAGAGAATTTAATCTTTTAGTTCTAATCGCGTCATCAACAGATTGGATGACACCTGCCCACATTGGGGAAGACAATCTGTCATACTCAGGTCCACCAGTTTAAATGCTAAGTCTCCTAGAAACATTCTTATAGATACACCCAGAAATAACATTTAACTAGATATCTTGGCATTGTGTAGTCCAGTCAACATGATACACAAAATTAATCATGGGCTAGATTACAATGGTTGCAGAGTTGCGTCCCTGATTAAATGCTCAACCTACCAGATCACTTATGCTAAGAACAAAACAAGTGTAGAAACCTGAGACCTGAGATGGAAATATCTGGGTAGAAAACAATGAGTCTAAGAACTTTAAAGCTTCTAAGCATCCTCTGTATTCCTTAGCGGCAGAAGCAGACCCTATCTTTTCATTAGAAAGAACCAGCTTTCCCCCTGTATAAGAATACTTAACTTTGTCCATGAGAATTGCTTCTCAAGGGGATGCTAATTCTCTGCCAGACCTACTTATCTCTCCTCAATACCTCTAGCATCATAATTAGAGTTAATATCAAAACAACCCAGGGAGAAAAACAAAAGATCTTGTTCAAGAGAAAATCACTTGTTTGGAAACAGTGTCAGAATTTTGCTAATTTGTTGGAAACCATGATTAGGTGTGAATTCTAAGGGTATTTTATCAAGAAGGGTAAAATGCAACTAGATCTGGACAAATTATTAATAAGAACAAATCCACTGAGGACTTTGGGCCCTACAGGGGACATGTTCAAAAGGAGATGTGTACTTCGGTACCTGCATTCTTCCATTGGCCAAGTCCAACTCAGCAGTCAGGTGGCTGGGGAAATAAACACCCAATCTCACCTCCTCCACTCCCTGTCTACTATTAGCACCTATTACCAGCTGAACACAAATAGAAGCCAGATGGATGGGGATCCTGTTGATATAATTCATAACCCCCATTTATTCAGAGTGATGAGAAAAGTAGAGAAGGGTAGAGAGTATATTTATAAGTTAAAAAGCAACCGGAAAGGAAAAGAAGGGA